>JAHZMZ010000901.1:0-12665 GCA_027743805.1 Lepidocyrtoides sp. E14
ATAAAGGAAGGTAGCCATCATGTTCAGTGAAAGGAGGTTGTGAATGTTCAGGTCTTTGAATAAAAACATTTTTGGGTCTTCTTGTTGGAGGATACTTGGTAGAAAAGCTTCCATGAAAATCAAAGCTGGGGAAACCAAAAAGTTGTCTTTCTTGCGCCATAACCGTAGAGTCCTCGGTTGCTTGTGAAAGATGATATTCAGAAGAAGAGGTCAAGTTCACTTTATGATCGATATCATTGTCCCATGCTGACAACAGTGGAGAGAAAGGTGAGTACGGATTGTAATTTAGAATTCTTGCCGCCTTCGAATCTTTTGTTGATTCCGTTTTTCTTTTTTCTACAAAGTCCGAAGAAGAGGTAATGTAATGGGTAGTATTCTGGAAAATAGAAAGCCAATTTATAAGCATTTAAGCGACACTGTACCGCGCACACCAATTTCGGAAGATTGCATCATAGAGGTATTAACAAAAGCTAAATGAAGCGTGCAAAATTCTAACTTACCATAAAAAAATATATAGTGCATCGAGACAGACCGGAAAGTATCTACGTGTGAGTATGAGTGAGAGATAGAGAGAGTGTGTGTGTAGACTCTAGAGCTACAAAAACATGCTTAAAATTATCATCTGAAATACTGTTCCAAATAAAAGTTTTTAAACTACATTTAATATAAGATATGTGAATAGGCAAATTTAGCTCATTTATCAATCAGTGTCATTGTTGTTGCCAAAAGTGCAGTAATGCAAATTAGTAGAGGCAGGAGATGTTTTTCAAAGTACGAAAAGTTAACTTACGCTAACAGAGACCAGCTCTTGAGCCTTTACGTTTACCCAATATGTCTCAAAGTCCTGCAAAACTGTGCCCATCACTCTGACTTTACCATCGAATGATTCAGGGGCCTTCCAGTAAACTGTGATGCTCTCCTTGTCATTTCGGTTTTTATGATGTATGGCATTCTTTCATGGTACGTAAAAATGCAACATTGGTACTTTCATACGTTACATCAACAATAATTTTTATCATACGGTAGACGGTAACTCAAAATGCTGCTCTTACATTTTTTTGATCGAAACAATTATGAACACCGATATTGTCATCATCAGGAATCAAAAAAGTTCCTATTGGGCTTCCATCTTGATCCCTTACTTGCAAGTAGAAGCCTCGGAATTTATGTCCTCCTTTCCCTTGCAGCATAACTAAACGTATACATGGATATGATTATTATTACCTCAAAGGAGCCCAACATTTGTATAACAGGAGTGAAGAGTAAATTGAATTTCAAAAAACAAGTCGCCAATTCCCAACAACTTACTTTTAAGATTGTGCCCACCGTACATTTGTTGCTTATTCAGAATTATTTTGTATGGTGCAGGGGAAAGCTGAGGTCGTGGTCCATGTCCTAATGCGTAAATAAATGACATTAGAGCGATTTGCTTGTAAGGTAAAATTACTTTGGAAAAAATGAATACTTGCAAAGCATAATATGAAAACTTGAGAATAATAACACTAACCAGGAGTCATTTTACTGCAAACATCTGAAAATAATAGAGAAATTGTATTTAATATCTTTGCTTTCACTTTGCAGTTGCATATGTGAGCAAATTCGGGGAGTTCAAAAATATATGATATACCTGGACTATTTGGGACTGAATTGGGATAGCCATATACCATTTCAATGATGGCGACACATAATAAAAGTGCTAAGAGCACACGGTCACGAGGAAATCCCATTTTTTCGCGTTTTCCCAAGGCAAGGTTTCTAAAGGCAAAAATCAGTTTAATCTTTTTAAAATGTGCAAGTTTTCAAAGCGTGGGATTGTGATGACAAACCTATCATGATCCAAATCTTATGTAGTAACGGTTAATGAAGTATCTTCACTTTAATACCTATTCACTTATGAGACAAACCGCATGTATGTATGTGTGGGTAGATCAGCCACATGCCACATGAAAATGACAGGTACTAAATAAAACGCTTCCGTTTCCCTAAATGGCTTATTATGTAACCTTTGAAAATTTGGTACATGAATTAGCATAAGTTCTAAGTTTTGTTATGATGATAAACTTGATTAAAACCGCCATGTACTGTCGTACCAACCACAAGTATTGTAAATCCTCTTATTTAACACCAAACGTATATGAAATACTGACAATTCATCTCTCATCCTGCTTTCATTATAACTTTAATGAATGCCTAGTTTTTATTTACATAATACTAATGTAAATAATCAAAAGTTTCGCTTCCTTCTATATGTAACACCTTCCTCCTTAGCTTTCAAGTACCATTTCTTCTTTTTTACGGTAAGGGCAAATTTTACTAAACTTTTTTAATTTTCACATTTTCATCTATTATTTTGTGACCTGAGACTTGACTCGTCTGTATTTTCTGTTAGTTTACGAGGATCCATTTCAAGCACTAACTGCTACAAACAATGAAAAAGGAAAGTTAAAGAATACCAATAAGGTGTAATAGTGACGATAATAATAATGATAATAAGTCATGCCAAACTGACAACAACAAACTGTCATTTCCTATTCTCTCATGTGCACTATTTGTTATTCTACAATCACCAAAAATTAGATCCCCTTCGTAAAAACTCATCCCTTTGTCTTTTCTTGCCTTTCTTTGAATGATGCGACATGCATGCCAAGTGCGTGTGTGTAGAATGCGTGAAATAAAATGCACTTGTGTCAAGCGGAAACAATGCCCTTGTTCATTTCATAGACGAGCAGAAAACTACTTTTACTACACATTAGTTTGGCAAAATATTTGTAAATAAAATATGTTGACAGCATCGAATTAGAAAAGTAATACACCAAAAATTAGTTATCAGAAACGAATGACCACAAAAATCACGATTAATTTATAATAGCTCATGTGCCATTCTGACGTACACAACTAAAATTACGCACTTTTTACGGACAACCATCGGGAAGAATACTCAAAGGTGGAGCATTTTCTCGTGGATGCATTGATAACAGGTACATGAATTGGATTTAGTATCAAATTACTAAAATTGTATAAATTTTTATATAATATGCCGAAATAGTCAGATTACCGGATAAAATAATGAGCGTTTTCTATATGCTCTGCAAATAAAATCATACATTTTTTATAGGAAAACTATATAAAACACTATGTTTTAAACGCAGGTCTTAACATGTTTTACACTTCTGCCCAATCTCACCCAACATAATATTATTCTTACTTCACTGGCAGTTGATAGTATTTTGATTTTTTTGTGTAAAACTTGAATAAATGTGGCTAGTGCTCAGAACGAATGCTTAGCTAAAAAGGTAGTGTTTACAAAGAGCTTTCTTGCAATAAGACCGGTTGTGTGTTAGGTGTTAGGTCTTCGTTTCATTCAGATATATGTTTTATATTGTGTGAAGCTAGTTTCATCCTGAGCTTCTGAGACATTTGCGAGCTTTGAGTTTTTTGACCTGCACTGCCACTGGACAATAACCTCACTTTGCATACATACCTCTCATACTAATGGTTTTCTCTCTACCTTGTTTTGCCAACAATGAATTGGTTATGTAATGGCCGTAATGTAAAGTGGTATGAATGGAAAATAATTTTAGTGCTTCGTGGAATTTTTTTAAATCGTTCTTTTTCACACAAGTGGATTAAATAAATTGAAAATATACTTGAAATTTTCCAGAATATATGTGAATTTCAATTTCACAGAAAAAAATCTTGCAATAATACATTAACAACTTACAATAACACAAATTTGGTAAATCCAGTTAATACCCCGGACAAATAATGATTACTTGGTCTTCAGTACACTACTAAAATACCACAGAAAAATCACACAATTCACATTATTTGGTCAGGACTAAAAATTGCAGCGTAGTAAAATTGCACTGAGCTCATAAAACGCATCCACTGAACTGACAGTAAGTAGCTGTCTCTCTGAAAACTGACTAGTTGTTGCCTTATGTATTCAGATCTGATTGTTCTCTTGTACAGCAACAATAGGCACGTTATTCGCAGATCAAGAAACAACAACAATGATGTTTCTTCGAAGATGTACATGCATAGAAATCCCTGTATTCAGTGTGAACTACTAGTATGCACATTTATGCCTCTTCTTTGTTTCCTCTTTTTGCATCTTCTGCATATGTACTTAGGAAGGCAGTGAGAAAAATATTTAAACTGATGAAAATAAAAAATGAGTGAGTTTAGATTTCCGTTAAGAAACACGCTGGCAAATATAAGGTTTGCGATTCAACAGTCACCAACTGGCTTGTGTCACCCGTTTATATGCACCAAGTTATAGGCGAATATTACTCATTAAAAATATTGCTCATTGTATAATATTATGTAGCTTGCATAAAATATGGAGTAATGGTAGTTTTGCTTAAATTAGAAAGTCTTTTTGCCTGTTGTGCAAGGATTTTCAATAACTTGAAAATAATTGATTTTTAGTTTGTTGTTCATTCTTGAGATCAGTTCATTTGGGGCATTATAGTAATAAAATTATTAATCGACGGGAGGATAATTGTAAGGTCTGTAATTTTGACAATTTAAGGACGACAGCTTCCAATTCATCACAAGGTACATTTTTATTGCACGTTATCATTGTCATAGCAATTCCTACATTAGACACCATAGAACAAAGGGGATAAAAATGCGTGCAAGCCGTGGTTTTGTCATAGTGACGAAAGCTGACAAATGTGAAGTCTAATCGACTTCAGGTAGTTGGCAATGTTCCATTATAATCTACACTGTAGGTATGTACACTGTATGCCATGACGACTGTTCCAATTCAATGGAACATCAACATCAAGCGTAATTTCTGCGAACGGAAGGGAAGAATAGGTATGTACCCATGGCGCCACCATCACAACAAAGTATGAGCCTTCGTGCAAGTGAGAAAATGCTGGACACCTTTTGGCTTTATAAATACATTAGAAGGAAGGATGAAGGATTGTTGGTTGCTCACTTTGCAAGGCAGCAAGGTATAAACATGTTACATGGTATATGGACATCAAAGCGATTTAATTTTTTTACAGTAATGTGGTTATAGCGAATTAATTTTATCAACTACGTAAAACTTAATAAAAATATAGGCACAGTTAGCCCTCTGCCGTTTATTACACATTTAAAGTCATATTACACAGATAGGTTAAGCATAAAAATGATGAGAACTAAATCAGGAGAAAAGGGCGACTTTTTTGTTCGGTCTGGAAAAGGTGTTCATAGACTCAGCTCTAAGGATGTTCGAGAAAGTGAGCACGAGGAAAGCATAAACAATTCTGCTAGTGAAAAATCTACACCTGTCGAGGTCAGGAAGCAGTCGAAAAAAGGTTATCTGCCAAGCAGCAGTTCACAAGATGGACATAGTACACGTACCAAAAAAACTTTCATTCCAAAGGAATCTGATGAGTCAGAGGATGACGATGTTTATGGCAGTCCTACAAAAAGTTTTCCTTCACGACCCTCTTCCATGAAAAAGACAACTCGTTCAGGACGCCCTGCCTCTAGAATTTCTACTCACTCTGAACGAAGTCGGCAAAGTTTTAGTACAGAACATGATTCTGATGACCAAGGTAGAGACACCAATGGCAATGAGGATGAAAGTGTAACTGAGTCGTCTACCATTCAGCAGGCTTCTCCAATGAGGAAAAAAACGTCGGCAGATTTATTGGCCGAGGAGTCGTCACAATTGCTATTATCACAAGGAATTACTGAAGGGTAAAAGTAAAAACAACATGATTTAATTTTTGTCATCATGTAACACACTATAATGAGGTTGCTTTATCAAATGTTAAGGAGCTTTTGGAACGTGTTAACTTACGCAAGGCCGAAACATAGAAACAGTGAAGACCTAGAAGAGTGGCACAAGATTATTTTTAATCCTTCAAGTTCTCCTGGTATGTAAATACGACGCATAATGTCCATAAAGAATATTATGTCAGGAAGTAAAGCAAATTTGTAAGAGTAGCTTCCTTTGTTGATTCACAGCAAGTTTGGACGACAAGCTTGTTGACGATATTGAGGCAAGACGTACCGAAGAGGAAGGGCTTTATACTGGGGAACCTTTGCAGCTTCCTTCGAGAAATTTGAACCGCCTTGAAAACCGACTGATAAAAGAGAAATCGCTGTTAGTATGCGATAATTGCATAGTATTTATGAAGCAGTATGAATTTTAAAGTTTAATTTTTAAACTTGAAACTAAGTCCATGTGTTTTTTAAAATGATTTTTTAAGAGAATGGTTTGGCTCAAACGGTAAGCTGCAAGGCTTGTCTGACCCCTACCGAATGGAACCGGTGAAACTGTGTCCTAATGAAAGCAAACAGGCAGAATTTGAAAGGAATATTGTTTTCGTTCGAGTAAGCCGAGTGTCACAGGGAAAATCACAGAGTGTCAGTCAAAAAACGGGTTAACGTTTTCTCATTTTAAATTTACCAGGCAAGATTAGACCCGTATCAAGAAATGCAGGTGGACTTACGACAGTCATATGAAGTAATACTAGAACTTGGGACAGTCCAATTTACACATCATCCATATTTCAGCAAAGAGCATGTATTAGCTTCCAGACTTGAGGAAGCCTTTGCAGAATATACCTCAAGGTACCAGAAAAATTACATTATATTGGGCTATATGTATAAGTAAATCGACTTCTTCAATGGGCTTCTAGAAATCTCATGCGACTAACGGAACGGGCCTCCAATAAATTGAAAGCTCTACGAGAAGCAGTTCTGCATACAAAACAAACTTGTAAAAAGCTAACCGATCAGTATTCGAATGAGGATAACCAAACAGACCAAAAAGAACAGAAAGAGAATTTAAAATCATGTCGTGAGAGAATTCGTGGTTATCGAGTAGAAATGCAAAGAACTAGTTTAGAGAGAGATCAAGGCTATTGGGACGACCGTTGTGCGCTAGTGACCGTTTTGGAGCTTTGGAAAGCAATCAAAGCACTAAGAAATGAGCAGGGTATTAAAAATCAGATTATTTATTTGAAAACGAAATAAAGATTAAATTTGTTAGCCTTTTTTTCTTGAACAAACAGGATATAATAATACAACACTAAAGTTAAATATTATGGAAATCCCTGTTGACTACAAGGAGGACAAACTAGCATGGCAAAGGGCGATTGAAGAGGAGTTTAATGACTTAAAAGATGAGTATGATGAGAATTTTGAGATAGAAGTACAAAATTATAATCAAGAATTGAAAAATTGGATGATACAAAGACGCGAGATGCAGAAAAAGAGAGGTTTGTTCTTATTTTTATGAGCAAATTAAATAAAAACATTTAATTTTAATTGGTGAGGGAAAGATTGTCTTGTCTTGTCATCCAGATAAATGGTAGTATCTATTCCTCCATTTCTTTCTAGGTAGAGTAATGACACAAGAGTCTAAAAGTGATTCTGACGAAGATACCAACACAGACGACCATGACCTTGTCAAGAAAAGACCCAAGTCGCCTGCCAAGTTTGACGCAGAAAGCACTATAAAGGCAATTGAAAAACGGTACAGCACAAATGATGAACGAAATGAGTAATGTGCTGATAATTGAGGGGGTAATGGTAACTGTAATGATTTACTGTCCCACTTAATAGGCATATAGAGTTAAGAAGGCAACCTGGTGAGCCAATTTTAACATTGCAACTTTTAAAAACCTCCTCAATAACCCCAACTAATCAGCTTCCTGAAGGGTTTGTAACACAAATTTTGTATATTATTATGAACGGCTCATTAAAATCATTTAATGCACGCATATTTGTGCAATCGTGGATGCTCATAACACTAATAACGGCATTTTTCATGCGTATGCACATAACGTAATTACAGAACAGCAAAGGAAAAACAACGGCGAAAAGTAGTACAGAATCTTAATATTGCGATAAAAATATGGTTTAATGGTAAACAAGTAAGTAGACCGCATTAATTTGATTCTGAAAAATAACATAAGGAAATGACAATAGCGAAAGTCATACGATTCCTCATTTTTTTAATTAACTTTCCCTACTTTGATTGATTAAGGTTTACAACTCAAGACCTAAAGTTGTCCAAACAGACTTTAGTGGATTTTTGGGGCTTTCCATCCCCATCACTATCAAAGAATGGCCGGAAACTCTTGAAGTTGAGTTGGCAGATATCAGTGCAAAATTGAAGAATGATCCCATAAAAGTCCCACTTCCGGATAGGTAATGAGGGAAAATTAAAAATTAATTTTGTTGTTATTACTTTCTGCTCTTCCTTTCATTAAAACCCGCAAGAAAGGAAAATTTACATGAGGAAAATTTAAGGCATTACTTTTCGTTCTTCGTAGTAATACATCAATTGATAGATGTTCCACTCAACGCCTTCAGTTTATGTCGTACGATGTTGTAAAAGTTTCTCATGACGGTGTTGGTACTGGGTCTTCATTTGAAATAATGGGAAAGGTAAATATGATTTTTGATGAAATGGACAGGCTATCAATCATTGATCCTCATCCTCTTTGAGTGCCATTATCAAAATTTTTATATTTACGCTTACTTAAAATACTTTAACGCAGGAATTTGCAGCGCAGTATCCAATGGGTTTTATAACCACAAGAATAGGATGGTCTACCGCTTTGGACGGAAGCATTCTTTGCCCAGCAGGCTTAGACAAAGTGAAGTCGGGTGCATCAAAAGAAACAACGACAAAGTCGGCGAAGCATTTGATGAAGGGAAAGGAAGCAACCGACTTTGACCCAAATGATCCCAAAAATTCACAATGGTTAAGCATGAAAGTAGTGAGTGATGTGTAGTAACTCAATTTTTACCTTTATTTTGCTTTTCGAAGTAGTCATTTATTCATAAAATTCAAGATCGCTGTGTAGTGGTTTTGATCATTAGCAAGAAAGCTTTATGAGCCGTAAAGAAAATGATCTTGTGGGGAAAATATAGATTTCCATTGCACTAAAAGCTACATACTGTGTAATTGATAGGGCATGCCAAAAGAAGATAGTAATCAGCGCTACGCTGATAACCTGATAAGGGAAAAGCGTACGATCCAAAGAGAAAATAATGAGTTTAATGAAAGTGAGGACGGGACAGAGTTTTGCACAATGGAAAGCATAGAGCAATCCCGAAGGTACCGACTCCTTAGACTGAGGGACGATGAAGTTCCAGAGTTTAAGTCATTGCGAATGATACCAGCTTTTGAAGAGGACATTCCGCCAGACATATTTAATGTGAGGGAAGATAAAGTACATTAATTAGTTTCCAAACTTAGCAAAGTTGTCATATGTGTACTTATTATGCACCTATCAATAGCAATATGAGCGGAGACTAAAGGAAGACATGAGGAAGCGCAGTGGAGCAGATCCCTCGTTATTGAAGCCTTCACGTAAAAAGTTGCTTGAAGATGAGTCCTTATACGAATCAAATCGTTTGGAAAAGATTCGTGAAATGAGGCTGAGTGTGCTGCAATTATTTGAAAATTCCACAAAGCAAATTACATTCGAAGATTTGGTTATTGAGGAACAAATTCCAGACATTGGGTATAGATGGATTGATAATAATAGTAAATACTCTGATAAATACAGGTTAAAAGCACAATTATGATTAAATACCAATGTTTTTGACAGGACACTCGGATTGAATCTTATGGCACTGTTTCAACCTCGGCGTCCTCTAAGACCAACGCGAAAAGAAAGAAAACGTGTACAAGGATCAAATTTAATTGACACTAAAGTTAATTTAATAGTAAATATTGTTCGTGCATTCAATTTACCAATGAGAAAGGATACGGACGTCGGTCTTTTAACCACAGAATCCGTCACAGGAATACAACTCTCTAGTAAGCGAATGGATAGAGGAGCTGGAAACTATGCTACTGTAAAGCCATTTGTTGAGGTGTGGTTTCAGCGGAATGTATGTAGAACTACTACTGCGCTTGGATCAAATCCAACATGGAATCAAGAGCTGCAGCTAAATCTTTCGTAATGATTTGTGCATTCATCATTTTTTAGTTCCATTCTTCTGCCTTGTTTACACCTCCGTGCATTACATATCTCATTATTGGAGAAAATTATGATATTGTAGTGTTCCAAATGACGACTATTCCCAAACAAACCTTAGTCGGATGGATGATCTCGTGTACTTTCATGTTTATGATGAAGTTGCAATTGATTTACTGGAGGACGATAGGAGACGTGAAACTGATATCCATCAGAGACTAGAGAAAAGATGGCTTGGCACCATTTCCATTCCATTTTCCACTCTCTACACGAATGGCAGAGTAGGTCATTATAGTAGTCATACATTCAGATCATGCAGTTTGTGCGTTCAAAATACATATTGGATAAATTGCATACAAATAATGATTGCAAAATTTTTTGAAGATTGAAGGAACATTTAAACTAAATTCACCGTCCATATTACTTGGGTATGAAGCTCAGGGAATGGCATCACATTTTGGTTCCATTGTCGGTAAAAGTGGTCTCCATAATCCATCCTCAAATGTCGTAGTTGGGAAAGGACATGGGCAAGGAACTCCGTTGAGTAATCAGAAAAGCGCATTTATAACAATATTCCTGACCTTGCAGCCATCCGTGACACCTTCCTTCTGCTTTAAAGTGAGGGTTTTCTCCAGTTTTTATGATGTATTTATGGAAAAAATTATCCGCTGAAATCTGCTGTGAATACTATTTTTTACCCATTGTGCTTACAGGAGGATAGTCACTCTGGAGAAACTCCAGACATGGTGGCACATATAAAAACTTGGAAAAATACACACGAACTCGAATTTCCCGATCGTATAATTCGACCATTTGTGATGACTTCAGAGGGGGATACCATTCTATGTACTAGGTTTATGAAGCCTATAGAGCCACCTAGTTCTTTACTTGTCAATGGTAAGCTACATGCACAAAGATCAAAAACTTTTTTATAAAAATTGGCTTTGTAATGCTCTTAAAAACAAAACTGGTCCATTTTCCTAGAAAATGATCTTCTTCGAACAATGGAAGATCTGGCTCATTACGTATCACTGTTTCCTTGTGTCAGAGATTCAACACTGGGAATCATTGACTACAGTCTCTGGTTCAATTCCGATGTAAACTGGTTAAAAATTATTTGCATCTTCCCAATTTTCAAGTTGTTGAAATTGAATGGTTTGGAAAAGAATAACCAATATATTTTTAATAGATATTCGTCTCGGCTCCAGGAGGAGGAATTGAAGACCATTCTGTCTTGCTTGCGTGCTATTTTATGCATCTCAATGTACCCTGTTGGATTGTTCAAGGCAACGCAATTCCAGACGGATCCGACCACATTTGTTGTAACTTCTTTCAAAGTAAGTTCTACCATTACAATGGAGATTTTGATTAGTTAAGTTACAAAAACTTGTAATAGGTTATGCCTTTTTGACAGGGTCTTTCAGATGATAAAGTTGTTAACAAAAACATGAAGAACTTGGTATTGATTTGGAATGGATGCACAGGAGACTACTATCATGCCAATGATAATTTTTGTCCACTGCAACGGGTGTGGGCTGTAATAGGAAGCTCAAATGTGAGTTCGCCTTGATTGAAACATGAAAGCATTCTAATTGGTTTTTGATTAGTGTGAAATTCGATAATTAACTCTTTAGGTGTGGGCAAACATTGGTGAGGGTGAACGACCCCACCAGCTAGACTGGGACATTATAAAATCAAAAGAACTTGGTATTAATTTGGAATGGATGCACAGGAGACTACTATCATGCCAATGATAACTTTTGTCCACTGCAACGGGTGTGGGCTGTAATAGGAAGCTCAAATGTGGGTTCGCCTGGATTGAAACATGAAAGCATTGTAATTGGTTTTTGATTAGTGAGAAATTCGATAATTAACTTTTTAGGTTTGGGCAAACATTGGTGAGGGTGAACGACCCCACCAGCTAGACTGGGACATTATAAAATCAAAATTTTGGGTTCCCCTATTCGCCAAGCCTGTTCCTGAGAGTAAACTCCCATCTATTCAAGCGTCAAGTGTTCGGTAACGGTTTCATTTTTCATGAGACGCTAGTTTTAGTATGAGTTTGAGTGTGAAAATGTAAACCAGAGAATACCAGAGAATAATGTACGTCAATGCGTTTGGTTTTATTGGACAGATATAAACCTCCAGACCAAGTTCAAGCAAACAGTCTAGCGCAGCGTATAGAGCGACATTTAAAAGAGGTTTTCATGAAATGGAGACCTACTTCCAAGTATGAGTACCTATACTTATGCATGCATTTTATGTGACACATTCTACATATTTAGTTCTTTGACGAAATAAATAAAATACTGTACTTTTAGAACCAATTGGAACCGTTACTGTAGTGCAACTTTAAGAAGACTGTTGCCCAAACTTGAAGAATCAAAATTAGGGCGAATGAGGGGTCTGGATTTAGGTGCCACTGCTGAGTCAGCAGCAACTCTTCAGTCAGGCTCAGGTTCAACCATGAGCTTAAGTGAAGAACATTTAATAGAATTGAGAGAGATCATGGCATCATACCAAGTAAGCTTATATCCCCTTCTCAAAATGATACATTATCACGAGTAAAAGGAGAGTGAGAGATTGAATAACACCAATTTTTATTAGATGACCGGATTTCCTCTTCAGCAGCCATACACAAATATGGAGTGTATTATTGAAACCGTTTATGCCACTGGAGTGCATACTATAGATGCTCCTGATGTGGAATTTGCCGTC
>JAHZMZ010000902.1:0-71099 GCA_027743805.1 Lepidocyrtoides sp. E14
CAAATTAATATTTCGTGTAATGTTCATAGCTTAAGATCTCACATTGCACTATCATAACAAGTATTTTTTATTATGCTCACTCTAAACTGTGCTAGGCCTAGGCCATGTCAAGCTTTACCAAAATATATACTTAATAATTTGTAGATTAATGTATTCGAAATTCGAATCGAACACAATAAATACTCAAAAAGAACATTTTATGATGAAAACATCAATTAAGAGACGGAACTAAAAAATTTATGTATTTTTTTATTTACTGCATAACTTAACAATTGAGAGTTCCTCTCTCGCTAGTCGCTGCTCAAAATTAATACCTAGCGAACTCTGTGTACTTTTTACTGTCTTCTTTTTTTGGAAACGTTGAAAAGGACACCAAATTAAAATCACTGTCATATATAATTGTTATGGTTGAATGATTATTTTAATTAGTGTTCTCAATGTTCTACCTTATTCCGCTAATAGCAAATAATTGGTCTAGAATGAAGAACAACATAATGAAATGCAAGAGTCGTGTGTGTAAAACTAGTTGGCACGTGAAACGTGACAGTATTGATTGTTTGCTGGGAAGTACAATGTAGTGCACAAAAATCAATGCTGTAGTAAATATCATGGTTTTCCTCATACAATGGTACAGAACTTACCTATCGTTAGGCTGATTGACCAACCATGGGTCTCAGATGAGGATGGCACGTTACATTAGCAAAAATATCTTATAAAATTCACGCTCATTGAAGTAATTGCACGTATAAAATAAGTTGGTACTTAAAATCAATCGCATTGCACAATTTTATGAAATGTTCGATTTGTTGTCAGTTGCGGTTTAGTTTGAAACCAAATCCAAAACCGTAAAAATCATTATACATAATTGCTTTGTTTTTCGAAAAACACCGCATTTCACAACTAAAATAATGAACATATGAAACGCATGAACTACGGAGTGCTTCTGACCTGAATCAGGTCCTCAAATGAGTCAATGCTGTTTTGTTTAAAGATGTTGGAAAGGCGCACCATGTGATTGACAACGAAGCAGTAACATTCCTTCACTGCAGCATATTTTTTGTCACTTAAATAACCATTTTGTCAGTACGAATTACTGTACCCTATCCGCGTGAAAGTACATATAAGAAAAGTCAACAAAGGTGGGACTTTTGTTTTTACCATGCTTTCTCTCCATTACAAGCTTTAGTTCACGCAGGGAAGCACGCAGGAGAAATCGTATTTCTTGGCTTTTAGCTCAAACCCTTTACATTTTACATTTCACACTTATTCGTACACACTTCCATTCCTGCGGGTGAAACTTTTGGAAGCTGCTCAAGCTCTTCCCTGAAAAATATTGATGAGTTGTGTCACTCATCTTCGTATTGAAATTGTGTTAGACTGCTTCAGAGTTGGTAAATAGCTTAAAGGAGGAGTAGTTGTCAATATACCAAAGCAGGAAAAGAGGGTCAAGTGTAGTGCAAGACTTTGATTGATAAGTCTTTCGACAGAGGTTTAGTTTTTACCATATATTCGAGTCAATATCAAGAGGCACTACCCTCATCGCGTATTCAGTATAATCACATATATGCACATGTTATACCTTGTCATATTAAGAAATGTGTTTGTTGAGATTGTTAAGAAAGCAAACACATCATTAATATAAGCATGTTCCATATTGTTTCAAATATAAGTTCCGTGAAACAATCGTTTTATCGGATATGCAAAAATAATCATTAAATACCTGTACAAACTCAACGAGGTGGGTTGTGCAATGAAAGCAACAGAATGCATACATATTTAACTAAACTATATGCACCCAATATTTATTACTAGTGTTATTCATCATTTTCCACTGCGCATTTCCGAAATTCTTCGCGGCTCCAACTGATTATTTCTATCGTACTTTTCCATCTCTAACTGATAATAAATGTGTATGAGATTACTTTTTTATTGCAATTCGCTAGTGCTTTCGCTCCCTATGTAAGTGGCTTAATAAGTTGTCATTTTCATTTATGCGTAAATTATATTTTGTCATATTAAACTTAATGAAATCAACTTGGATTACTTAAAATCACCAAGAATGATTCAAATAGCAGATTAGTCTCAGCACGCGGCGAAATGAGAATCTTCTCATTTCTCCATGGTCAAAGTTGTAATCTTATGTTGCTCGCATTGAGTCAACCGTTCTAACTTCAATTATGATCCTTGATAAAATGAACTGCTATTTGGCTGATGTGTTGAGGTGAGGTGACCATGGTTTTATCAGACCGACCGACGGAACTGCTGCGTACACAACCTTTAATAGAGGCATATTGCTGAGAAAGACGGCTATGATTTACAGATCTGTATGAAAACATGCCTTGACCGTTTCTAGCAAAATAGCTCATGAGTCCCAGAAAAAAACAATAACAATAAATTGCAACACAACCTCTTTTGAAGTAAAGCCTGCGTATAAAGAAGTTTCATACCTAAAGTTGCATTTGTTTGTAAAATTGCTAACTTTAAACAGCATTATATTATGATAAATACATACATAAAAATCATATTAATGGTGTTTGAGAAGTGTAAAAGGTCGTTTGAATTCATAACAAATTTCTTTTTTTTACAGAAGTGGTATTTTTAATTAACTGTCGTAGCTTAGTTAATTATTATTAGAAATATAATGAGTATATATTTATGATATTTATCCATATATTTATTTATCTGAAGACTTCAAAATTTCAGATAGGCTAGATTTCAAATTGAAAGACTGAAACTGGCTTGAGCCAGTAGATCGGAAATGAAAAAGTCAAAATTTTAGCCTGTAGATTATATATNGACTGAAGCTGGCTTGAGCCAGTAGATCGGAAATGAAAAAGTCAAAATTTTAGCCTGTAGATTATATATGGCGCTTCTTTAGAAAGGGACCTGACAACGAGCAATTGGTTAGAAGAAAGCTGAAAGGCAGATGGTAAACTCGGTGGAGTTAGAACATCCTAACTTTAGCACGTCACGTTATTTACAATAGCTGGAATGTCTTTAACTTTTTTTTACCAGCAACCGTTATTGCCGGACTTGACACCTCCAGAATGTCGTGCTAAGAGGATAGAATTCATTGATCTCCCCGTGATACGTAAAAATTATGGGGGAAAATTAAAGCACGTTGTCATGAAGTCTTGCATTTATGTTATTCGTCGATTGCGCGCTTCTCTTGATCTTGGCGCAGGTTAAATCATAAAACCAAAATAGTCTTTGGATCAATAATTTCTCTTTCAATAGCGACAGCGTTATTGTTTTTTGCTCTATTTTAATAAGCGCATTTTATTTAGCAACGGCACCTTTGCAATGGCCCATTCATGTGGTTCCTTTTCACCAACCATAATTGCTCATTAATGAAGGGAGGAAGTCATGGTATGGTAGAATTTTGAGTATTTTAACTTGCGTATCGATTTAGTCAAAAACTTAGGACAAATAAACGTTTAACGATGGCGTTATCTGAAATCTATTTTTGAGAAAAAACGGAATAACGAGATAAAAACAACGCACAATACAAGCTGTTGTGATAGCGACAACGCAGTTATGTAAGGCCGAATCGTTCCCATTGCCATTGTCAGAAATTTTTTTGTTTCCTTTCTTGTTTCCTTGGCGCGGTGGTGTAGGTGTAACATAACCCAAGGACAAGAAATTTACTTTAAAATGAATTATAATTCCGGTAAAGCAAATGGTAGGAATTAAAAAATGGTAATCTTTGAGAAATATGTATTTTAATCCTTACAAAACTTTTACCAATCCATTCAAAATAACCTGAAAGAATATAGTTTTCTTCGAAACAGGAAAAAATGTTGTAAGGGAAACAATGATAAAATCTGTTTTCCCATTTAAAAGCAAAATTATTATGGTTGACGTTTCCTTCGTTATTAATAACGTTAAAATATCATTCAGCAAACTAGCAGTGCGCATTTTACAAATGTGCCACAAGAAAACCATTTAACTTGTAACATAACCTACATTTCCATCAAAAATATAACTTTTATGTAAAGAATTTTATGCCCAGCAGCTTCATTTATTTTATTGGTACTAGCGCTAAGTGGCTATGAAGTTTAAGTCCAGGTGCAGGTGGTTAGGTTAGGTTCAATGAGCTCTTTTCAGCGAAAAAAGGGAAGCATACCCTGCAATTTAAAGTCTTGAACGGGTTTCATACAGATTATAACTCGGAGTCTTAAATTCCGCTTTAGGTTTTTGTGTAATTGCCGTGTATATTGAATTATGGAATAATTCTGTGAAGATTAAATCTGGTCTGCTGTGGTAGCAGACATTTTTCGTGCAGCCTTCCCACTAAAAACAGCAATTGTTGCGTTTTTTTTATCAGTTCTACTTGTATTCAATTCCCTTTCCCTCTAGTCTTCATCACCACTGAACAAAACAATGGTCAAACAAACGTCCGTTCTAGCTAGTTGATATCGATATGGGTTTGCTGTGGTTTTGTGGAGAGTCCAGTGAAACAATCATGTGGTTTGCTTTGTGTAAGTACATAATTGCACTGAAAAAATGAAAGTCAGCAAAATTGAGATGTGCATAAGGCTTGCCCCTCATGCATCTAACCAACTTTTTCCTGTTTACTGTCATACGAAATAGCAAAACTCAAGCAGAGTATATGCACAACTATTACATGGTAATGGCCATGTTACCCAAGTCATTTCCCCCACTTTAACACTCTATGTCTATGTCATTAATTTGCATCTTTTTAGTTTATCATTGTATGTACATGTCATATGTATATCAGCTATATCCCCAAATGATCAAAATATTTATATGGAATATTTAAAGGGGCTCTTCATAACCAGAAACATCGTAAATGGTCCTTGATTTTGTAACATGGAATGAAAGTAGTCAATCCATTATGCTCCTCATTTTCGATGCAATTACCTTCCGGATGCATCACCTACTTTTGCCTCTTTGATGAACCAATTCTCATTAAAAAGCAGTGAGACACACGGGAAGCCTAGCATTAAAAGTGATGTTACCTGCAACGGCATAAGGACGTCTCTCTTGAACTCCATTTTAGTAACAACTATCATAAAAAAACATCAAATCTTAATATCATCAGCAGAGTCATTGTATTTCGTTCAACTGAACCGACTGGTATGGACTGATGGCTGATGATAAGTGTTGAGTATGGACTAAACGTACATACTGCATTGCATACCATGTACGTACTTAACAACAGTAAAACTGCTATTTTGTAATATGTAGTGGTGAAAGTAACGAACAAGCTCATTTCACTGCGGTTTTGTTTTCCCAGTTTACTCTCTTTCTCAGTCTCTCGCTCACTCTCAGTCGTACACCAGTCACTTTTAACCGGCTTAATTGCACAGAAAATTCCCTAGTTTTTTACCTATTAGTAGGTTCTATATATGTGCATATATTCATACATTAGTCTAGATCCACAAAGGCAAAACTAAGCCCAAAAAAAATCAAGAGAAAAGTTTCTAGAGAAAATTCAAACAAAATTGATATCAGCAGCAGCACAGCAGCAAGTTAGTGAAACCGCAGCACAATGTTTGAACATGTGCTACTCTGCTCTTTCTTTCAGGTATTTCAGGTGACTGGCATATGGCATGCCATGATGACATTGAAGTTTATTACAACAACGCAGCTTATAATTAGCAAAAGTTCAGCATATTACAATAAATCTGATGTATAAATGATACACAGAACACACAGAAAGTGGTGATTATGATTTACACCGCCAACACTGTTATCATTAAAAATGCATGCCTACATGCATTATTAAATTAAAACTCTACTGTCGTGCTTTTACTCTATGATCAATTTTCATAATTTTGCAATGTGTCTAATACCTGCTTTATGGTTTTGCGGTTATCAATTCCGTCGGTAAATGCTGCTGACAGCATGGTATTATTTTGGTAACCTCTTGCAAATTATATTTTAGTGCCTGTGTAAATTATAAACCAGACTTTGCTTTTCCCCAACCAAGTTTTCACTTCAGAAACTGTTATCACTTAATAAAAAAAATTGTCGCCTGATAATTGAACAAATATGTATCAAAAGTTATGTTAGCACTTCAGCTCAACAAAAGACAACTATTATTGGGGAAAGTTTCAAAATCTGCTTCTCCGTTCTCTTAAAATTGAAGTTACAGAATACTTTTTGTATCTGTAGTAAGTATATGTACTTGTGGCAGAAAGTTTTCTTGAGTAACGATTTGATGAATAATAATTCTGAAAACTGCCAAATCGTTTTTTGTTGTTATGTTTATTGACACATCCGTTACTTCACTGCGAGATGACCTCTAGTGATTTTACATGTGCGTTCCCTTTTTGCTTCTCTTCCGTGTGTAAGTTTTTAAAATCAACAGAAGCAAATGTACTTGAAAAAGTTTTAAAGAAATTAAAAGTAGCTTCCACTTTTCTCTTTTAAAAGTCAAATAAAATTCATGCCACTATGTACATAGGTACACAAAATTCAATGTCCTATTCTATTATTATTGGTGGGCCCCACCAGAACGCATCAATGTTGACTTTCTGCCACTCAAATCTGAATGATTTACCATCTCGGGAATTGGGAATTGAGATGTCTTTCTTCTGTAAGTTAAAGCATCGTGCATGTGTATATTGTAACAGCTCCGCCAAACCTTGAAGTCAAAAACATTCTGTCAAAATGACAAAGCGCTTATAATGTACCGCTGATCGCAAGTCTAACAAATTTCTAGCATGAATTTCATATAGTAGCAAGTCGCAAGTGACTTGGATTTTTCTCGTACTTTAATAAAGATGATAAGATGACCATCTTCATCTTTCTTGTCTTGTGGTTACGCTGCAGAAGCTTGACATGGCTTGTCGCTCGTTTCGCTTCAAAGCAAGCAGGTAAGGAAGAAGTGATATCAAGGAAGTAGAACAGTGTTGCTATTACTTGCTGCTCTGCCCTATTTCAGTCAATCTTTTAGTCAATAAAAATGGTATGCTAAGCAAAAAGGAAATGATGTGGGTACTTTGTTACTCACTTGTACAAAACTCAAGAGATTTCATTTTCCGACAGAATAACATGCATTAAAGATGGATAGGGATTTTATGTAGGTAATATAACCATTGCTTTACAGTTCTCGCTTTCTCTCAAGTAATTACAACTGTAGTATGTATAAAATTTTGTTAGAAACAAAACCACCAACAATTTTAAAGTTAGTGTATACTGAATTTGATATTGTGTTTGCAATGAATATATATAAGTATAAAACCGAAAATCAATCTTGTACTGTTTTCCCATGTTTTCTAGAAGAATAATAATAATCTTAAAAACATCCTTCCCATTCAACAAAATTGACAAGATCAAAAATCTGAAAATAGGGGAGAAACATGATGGTATCGGAAGGAAGCAGGGAAGGAAGTTATGAGAAAATGAAAGCGAAGAGAAGAGGGAACTACATAAAGGGCTATTGTAACTCTCTGCTCTCTATGCCTGCTTTAAAAAATATTGCACCCTTTCTCTCTCTCTCTCTCTCTCTCTTTCTCTCTCTTTCTGTCTTTTACTGCTCCCTAAATATCTCTGTGCTTGTATTACGTTAGTTGAAAAATACATGTATTTCCATACTGCACTTCCCGATACTTCCTTAAAGCAAACGCACACACCTTGCTTGCCTTTCTATCTTCCAGCAAGTTATGCCCTTGCTCTTGCAACGGTTGCTGTTCCAACTCAACTTGTGACGATAATGCCAAAAAATGGAAGCGGTGAGCCTGTAAGAGATAGGCAAGAAGTGTTTTGTCCACGTTGGTGGTGCGATATAACAGTAGGTAAAGTAGTTAGTATTCTCAAGTGAAGAGAAACACGGAGAGCTGGAACGAAGGAAAAAAACGATATGTAACGTGCACGTAATATTCGACTGAGCAAGCAAGAAACACCACCACCACCACTTCTTTTTACAACTTCTTGCACATCGCATCGAACACTTTCGCTCGAATGTTGTATGGCTGTATGTACTAAGAGGAAAAAGAGGCTTTACAACGCGCCCATAGTTTAGTCGCCCTCGATCACTCGATCTGGCTGAAACACCCTCCAAGAGAGAAAATATAACTCACGAGTATTCATTCATACATGTAAAATTTACTTGTTTTACTGATATTTGCATAGCATGTGCTGTGCCGATAAAGAAAAGAGAAAATGAGCATTTAATTTTGACCTTTAAACAGCTTAAAAATATAGACGATAAAGAAATGTTTTCCTGTGAATATACTAGCTCACTGTATTGAAATTGTCTAAACGAGTCATGGGGTAAAGTGTCACAATTACAATTCTCGTTAAATATACCGTAAAAACTTGCAATTTTTCCAAGTAGCGTTCTTTCCTTTATTGCATCATTGCCCTTTGTAAACCGGAAGATCTTTTACCATGCAGGAAAAACCTCACGTAAAATTGTACTCGGAAAAAATCTCCTTTTCTCGGTTTGCTTGTAATTGTCAGAGTGTACAGTGACCTTTGTTATGTGACGGTAATATTGACCAGTAGCAGCAGTGCTTGCACATTTTCCCTTCTACAAAAATGGCAGTACGTTTCTTGTTTTGTTCATGTGCCTGTGAGGAAGTACGTGATACATAAAATGATCACTTCACTTCACTGGCTGCAGCAGCTTTCCCAGAGAAACCTGATCCAGCACACTTGTATGTTGTTATATTATGTATAATCCCCGCACTTTTCTTTAGACAACAACCAGCAAGCAGCAACGTGGCCAAGCGGTCAACATTGTTCCTTACTTCTCCAAACATATTTTTATCTGTTAGATAAAATATTTCCTGTATTACTACCTACTTTACTTTCTCTATGTAGCAGCAGTTTTGAAATGTTCCTTGATCACCACTTCAGTGATGATGATGACGATAATAATAGCAAAAAACGTGGTGGATGCCACCGTTGCTCTCTCTGCTACTCGTGGTGGTGGTGCGACAAATGAAAGTATCAAGATTGCTACTACTGTTACGCCGATTATGCTTAGGATTTTGGACGAGCACAACTTCTGAGCCCTTACATAAACCAGCATCACAAGACAAAGTAAATAAACAGCAGAAGGGATTTTTATAAAAGCCATGTGTCCAAGTTGCACGTACTCCGATAGTCTCATTCAATTCTCCTTTAGGGAAGAAAATGGAAAACAACGAAAGAAACAAAAAAGTACTGCAGCAACAGCAGCAGCTGCACTAGACCTTCATGTTAGTAGTGTTTTTTTCGAAGGGTAAAGTAGACAGTCTAATTATTATTGATGTTATGTTATTAGACCTCCAACATTAGTTTCTTTCGTGGTAGATTTTTTTCTCTTTGAAAACGATATTTGGTTTTTTCAGAGATTGTCGTATTGTTTAATATGGCAGTAGTCCCATAGAGGAAAGATCAGTCACTCTTTTTTGTTCTACGCTTCCAGCAGATCTGTAAGGACCGAAGAGATTTTCTGCTTTCTCCAAAGCAAAAAAAGTGTGTGAGTAGTTGTGTGACTTTGTGTTGTGTGGCAAATAACAAATTAGCAGTCGCTCTTAAAAAAAGGAGAGAAATGAGCAACACAAAGTATTCTTCAATGGACCCCTACTCCCTCTTTCCTAATGAATACGAAGATGACCCCGGTGGGGGTGGAGGTGGCGTGGGTGACATGGATGATGACTCGTTCAGTCTGGCAAATGGTCAAAGCACGATTATCTCAGCAGGGTGTAACATGACAAGTATTATAATTGAAAATTGTACCTTTTCAAGCAACATGACTGAAGAAGCGGCCGAAGTTCCAAGAGACTTTGCTGTCAGGGTTATCATAGGAGTGGTACTCACTCTCATTATTCTAGCTACAATTATCGGTAAGCTATAAATTCTCTTATGGGGTAATACAAGAATCTTAATCGTAATATAACACTTGACTAAATAATAGCCTACTAATTGTGTAAAATTGAATTGCATCCGGTAGTGCAACGGCTAAGCATCCTGAAATCTTATAATGAATTATATTTGGACAAGCCAGCATAATTTATGAATGCTGCGGTGAGTTTCACATTTGTATTACCTCATCATCATCAACTAAAGCATGCATACACAACTGCGAGGGAACTGTGTGGCGCTGCTCCTGTTAAACAAACATGTCAGCAGCTACAATGGCAGAATTATGAATGCACTTTGGGCACGCCATTTGCCACCACTTCTTGTCATTTGAATTTCAGCTTTCCTTAACTTGCGTTGTTGCTCCTGTGAATTATAGCTTATTATTATAGAGTGCCTGCTATACTGTTATTATAAAACTTCATCATAATTCTTCAGGATACCAAAGTGTGGTAAACAGGAGTAGCGCTTCACACCAGAAAGTCAAAGCGAAATGGGTTTGCTAGCAATAAATCATGATTTTCAGGACGACGAAAATGCTTAATTGAGTCGATCTGTACTGCGATGCATACACAGTACACTGTTGCGAGTAAAATGAAGGTTGACCTAGGCTTAATAGCCACTTTCACTTTCTCATGTCCCAAAAGCCAAAACAAAAACCATCTTGAAAAGTTGAGCGTTGTACTCATCAGCTTAGGATCCACAGGGAAAAAGAGAAAAAGTGATGTTTCTGCTGTTATTGCCAATCTCTCAGCACATTCGTATAATCTTCAATTTTCGAGAATGGTCAAGAGAAAATGGAAAAGTGTGTTTCTCTTGTTTTACATTTGCATAGCTGAAACAGAAAACTGGTGAAGGCAAGTGAAACTGCCTCTTTATCCGTTGAAATTTCTTGTTTTCTTACTCCTTGTCTGTTCGAGTTTTTAAAGAGAAAAGTTACGTGAGAGCAACCATACTGCACACGTCTTTTTCGCCTTTGTGATCAATAAAGCTTCAAAAGTGTAAGCCCAAAGAGATAAAAAGGAAATAAACAAACTACATAATTTTCCTGGGAATATTTATTTGTTTATCTACTTATTCCTTCTAAAAAGCCAATTCATTTCAAAACAAAAATCGTTTTCAAGTCAAACTTTTTATGTTCCAAGTATGTGTAATATGTACTTCTAGAGAGATACAAGCAATACACTATCGACTTTTTCCAGGGGGAAATAGCCTTCATCTTTAGTTTCTGTACGAATCCAGTTTGCTTTTACATATTTGCATATGACACTTTGCGCATTTTTTCAGGCAGAAAATGGAGCAAAGTGAGAACCGTAAAAGAGGATTTTGCATGAACAAGTTGATACACACATACGCATTACATCAAATGCATCTTTTCATTTTTTATCTGAATTTGTCTAGGTCTAACCATTTGAGTTTTCAAAGTCACAAAAATTTAGTGTTTTCCCACAGAGTCTTGTGTTTAGTTTATTTCTGCATAATATACTTACAATAACAAAAATACTGGTTATATACAACAGTTTTATCTTTTACTTACGAAACTAGTCTCTGTCGCTCATTTATTCTCGTCTTTCCCCATCTCTCACTCACTAAGCCTTATTTTCTTTACTCTCGTATATTAAACAATAAGCAGAGTTATAATAGGAATGTCATAGACAGAAATGAGTTTTTGTATTTACTGAGTGTGTAAATAAAAACAAAAAGGCGCACCCCATTGTACTTCTTAAAAACAGTACGCATCAAGAATACAATGACGCTCCACGTTTCCTTTATAAATCCCGACTGCGTTTCTGGCTGCTGCGTACACAAACAAGTACATTCATAGTAATTTGTTCTTCAGGTTTATTATTTTAGTCTGCATTTCTTTGCCTTCAAAAACAAGTTGCAATGAAAAATTTCTCCGGGAAATCTTCTGAGCCTTTGCATGTCTCAATTTCTGTCTTTTTCATGGGTAAATGATGATGCTGGATAGGCTGCATACCTTTCTTCTACTGTCACAAGAGGAACATCAGAGAAATGATAAAAGAATGGGTACAAAAAAAAAAGATATTAGCTTCTTTATGTTTCTCCGTAATAAAGGGCATCTTATATTTTATTACACTCTCTGGGATAATTTTATTTCTTCTGCTCACTGGAAAGACTTTTTTTTGACAAATACTGAACAAATGAATAGAAACGTCTCCATGATCATGATGGATCAAATCAACATCAAGTCAACATGTTGTAAGCGGCTATACAAAACATTGCTCGTTGCATTGTTCATCAAAAAACAATTTCACCAACGCTATATTATTATTATGTAAGTTCATGGAAAACAATTTTACTGCACCGCACGTGTACTATGTGTGTAGTCGCGTATCATTCAGAATGATGTATTTGACAAAGAACGATGCATATTATTTAGTCTCATTACACCATCAACAGAGAAGCTTTATAATTTATCATCAAAGAACGTAATCTAATGTCTACCGCTTTACCAGATTTTATTATTGCAAAAGGATGGAGTGGGGTGGATGGAGAAAACTAATTTGTGTGAGTGTGAAATTGAAATGTGACTTTTTTTTATTTTTCCATTCTCTTGTCATGTACACTGTTCTTGTATACAGCACACTTTTTGTTCCATTTTACCATGTACAAGTAACTGCCGATGGCAAAGAAGAGAACGGATGGAAAGGCACGAAATACTTTTGTGTACATCATAACGGGCTATTAAGCTTCTGTAGCAGTAGATCTGCTGGAAAAGTTTTAGATGATGCAGGCTGCCGTGTATGTCTACTCAACTCGGTTGCTGGGAAAAAAAGTATATAAAGTGAATAAAGTGTTAGAGAAAACAAAAGAAAAAACATGGTTTACCTAGGAAAAAATTCTTTTTTCTGACATGCGTCATTTTCAAAATTCTTTGAAGCTGCAAACCACTTCCCGTTGTTTCATGCTGCATGCTTAGTCATAATTTATGAAGAAGTTGCTATTCATACAGACAGACCCGAGAAACAGAAAAGAAAGTCGGGTAGCAATTTAGAAGCATATTATCAATGAGCCTGTAAATACATTATTGACATGAAAGAGGTCTGCGTAAACTATTTAAACGTTTAGTTCTTTTCAAGGACACATCCTATATAAATGCTTTTAGAGAACAAGAGACAATGCTCTTTCTGGGTAAATATTAATAATTTATGAATCGTTGTCGCACACGTGTCTACTTCTTTTGTTTATACGACATTCTATGCAAATTTTGATCATGGAGAATTAAACATATCTTATAATATTTAGCTGAGAAACAAGCAGAAACGGAAAGCCTTTCTGAATTGGTCAATGTCCGATAACGCAGTATTTTTTTAAAAACGTTCTCCTTTACGTTCATTTTACTCTTTTCTGCTACGCTTGCTAAAATTTTTACCTGCAACATGATTAAACCAGAAAGCAAATCACGCAAAAGGATTTCATTCCAGTATCAGTTGCCAGTAGCCTGCAGCCAGTAGTGTTCGCTTTTAACTTTTATTAATACTTTTGTTAGAAAACTTATACTCCCTTATTACTGTCTCTATAATGATCAGTATTGATCACGATAGATAATCGTATATAGACTTTCAACCTAATATGTCCATGATGGTACACACAAAAGCTTTATCTACTCACCATCATCCTCAATGAATTTATTTCAGCTCATTCAATTTTAATATTAACTTATCTACCCCAGTTTTGCTCTAACTTTGGTAGATTTTTCGTCTGAATTTCAGTAGCATGGTGGTCAATGGTGGTCAATGGTGGTAGCGTGTACTGCTACTTTTAACTCTGTGACAAGAAAGATCGTGCTGTCCATTTTAGGTTCAATCGGAACTCTAACCTTTTCCAGGACGGAAATGTTGTGAGAGTAAACTAAATATGTTGTCGTATTAATTTTATCGTTCAAACATTCTCTACTTGGTTGGCTCACATTCCCATGCAAAAATGTAGTCATTCCTAAATGATTTTATACAGTTTTAACCTTGTTATGCTCGGAATTAAACAGTATTTTTTTGGCTTTTATACGCACCTACCGACTATGAACAGTTGTGCACTTCTAATCCTGCCAATTTATATTCATTACAATCAATATTTATTTAGTCACGCGTATATGCTTCCTCCTCATGGACAAGTGTGGTGTAGTTTGTGCAAAGGCAGAAAACAAGGACGAGTTATCAAAGAAAATGGTATAAATAAAAAATACCACAATTCATTTTTATTATTTAACCTGACTAACTTTGACTATGTTGCCTTACTGCTAGAGTCTTCCACTATATATAGCAGCATATTATAGCATATTACAAAGTTTTATGTTTCTTTGCTGAGGTAGTATGAAAGAAGCGGCATGCCAATTACTTCCACCACATACGTTTCTACTCAAAAATTACAAATTGTGTGCTTGTGTGACACTTGCCATTAAGCCTTACTTTGCTGTAGTACAATAGTGGAATATAGTACTTTATAACGGTAACAGTAGTAGCAATTTATCTCAGGAAAACTTTCTAAAACAAGTCGTTTCTATCTCAAACAGCTTCATGGCTACATCACATCTGTTGTTGTTACTACTTTTTCAGAAAAAAAAATCCCCTAGCATTCTCTCCCTTTTTCCTTGCCAGTGTCCTTCTATGCGCTCTCTAAAAACGTAATGGTTTGTAATATTTATGCAAATGATCGCCATTTGTCTCGGAACTAGTGGGGCATTTGACAGGAAACAAACACAGACCAACAGCGGCAAAACAAGATTAGGTTGGCCAACTAATCAAATCCTTTTTGTTTACTATTGCCACACTGACTCTTACGAATTTCAATTTTTTTTCAAAGTCTGTTTCTGGTAAAATGGAGGCATGTAGGCAAACGTGTGCAATACTATTATTAATATTATTATGCAGTAATTTTTAGGAAAATTTGTGACCTGACTAAAAAACATGGCAAGTACAGGATCCAGATGAGTCAGTCTGGTTGCTGCTGCTTGCTACTACTGGTTTTCTGCTGTTTGCAAAGATTGTTTAGGAGAAAAGACGAAGAATATTAGCAGTAGCATAGAAGTAAAGAACGGCATAAATTGCCTACTCAAGTTGAAAAGATTTGTCCATGATGAACACAGTATTGGCATTTTCTTCCCCACCGGCATCCTGATAATTTACGCATCGCATGACTCCCCAAGACCAAGAGCAGAAATGTTAAGGAAATGTGAAAAACTTTTCTTACGTTAAGGGAATTTATAATAAGTAGTTTGGTTGAGTGACGATGAGGATTAGTTTTGCAAATGCAGAATCAACAGTAAAGATTTATAGCAGTGAGAGAAGTGAAGAGATGGACCAAATGTCGTTTCTTCCTTGCTGTGCGGATCCCATCATCTCTTTTTCACTTTACTCTCTGAAACGTGGCTTGGAAGCTATAATATACTATATCGTGGTGGTAGAGAGATCCACTTGAAAAGAGAGAATGACAGGCTCTCTAATAACTTAAGTGATACTCTTCGTTCGTTCCGTATTGAATACCTACTTTCTATAAGTAAATACCATATTATATCACCACCACCCCCAAAATATCTTCTGTAACAACGAGTGGATAGTAAAAGAGAGAGAGAGAAAATAAAAAGAAACTGAAAATGACAAAAATGATGATGATGATGATGATGACGGCAATGCCTCTCTTTTCTCTCTGGGCGTAGTTACTCAACTGTAAAATATCTGTTTCCTTTCTACCAAGAAATAGAAACGAGCGACTTTTCAAAGCAGAGAGGAAGATAGAGGATGACATTGAGACAAGTCATATTGTATTGTTAGGATGAATGAATGGTGCAATTAAGCTGAGTCGAGCTTATTTTTTCAAATGGATGGATGGATGGATGGAGTGGGTATGAGGTAAATGGCAAATGGAGTTATTGCTTACTGAATTACTATTTTCATTCATTTTCGCAGCAACTAGAACAGTACTTTATTCAACACAAATATGGCAATGTGAGAGAAACGGGGAAGTAAACTGGATAAATAAATACTGCAAAACAAAATTAGTCCATTCCAGATTTTAAGACGGAGAATTTTGTTCATAGTGGCGAGCAGGAACACATTATTTGTCTGCCTTTTCCTACGTTTTGGTCTTTTTGTAATAAATTTATAGGCAAAAGAGCCTTAGTATTTTGCATCAACACTCCTTACTAGCACGGCCACCCTTAGAAAATGAGATTATGCCGCAAGAAACCTATAAGGTATGGAGAAATGTATTCAAATTACTGGAGTAAAAGGGTCTGAACGAACAGAAAACGACTAGACATTTCCCTCATTTCTTCAAGTTGAATATTATCTAGCATCAGACCAAGGCAAGGCTGAGCCGGTTGAGTGGTTTCTTTTATGAGTCGTGTGTAGTACGACCCAATAAAAATAGCTGAGATTTAACGGTTTTTGTGCTAGATGCGCAGAGTTTCTAGACTAACGAATAATTCTATTAATGTAGTGTTAGTTCAGACAAAGATTTTATGCATAATCATTAATATAATCTTTTTACTTGTATATATATGTGACCTTTCGTTTGAAGAAAAAAGTGTGCAAAGCACATTTCTTTTCCCATATGGTAATCGGATCATTTTATTACCAAAGTAGTTTTAACCAATCTTCCCTTGTTTCGAACAAGGCAACTAAAAATGAGGAAAAAACTTCATTGTAAAAAAATGTAATAATAAGTGAAGATGAAAAGAAAAATTTTATCTGGTACATTATTGCCTCGCAAAATCTATTCTTTTACAAGATTGTCTTATAATAGCGATAGCAGTCTTCAAAGGAAAAACTTTTCTTTGATGCACGTATTTATTGTTACCCAACGTGAGTATTTCTAATGCTATCACGGAAAATAATTCATTTTGATATGTGCAGCATCATGAACAAAGTTTGGTCTACGAAAATATTAATAAATCAGTAATTTCTCATCATCTCATAACAAAATGTAATATGATATTACTAATATCTAATCACTACATATCACAGTCAGTGGTGGACAATTTGATCTTTGATATTTATTAATAGATGAAACGCCAAGATAAGCTAAAACAGCAAATAATAAATTGCATTTTATTGTTGTATTTTTATTACACCAACGCAAACGATCTTGTGAAGTGCACGTTATTAATCAAAAGGGGCTCTTTTGATGTTGAATGTTTTATCGGAAAATCAAAACTTTCTGAAGATTACACTAATAACTTTTTGGCAATGATGGTGAGGCTGATGGGAAGAACAAAAAGATTTGAAATACGAAAGAGGACTGAATAAAAAGTGCAACATTTTTCCTAAACGCTTGACTTTCATTTAAGAAGTTTTTTTTTCACAGTTTTTTATCATCTGTAATAAAAATGGCAGTGTAAATTTGTACTGTAAACAACGTGCCATCTGAATGCGTAAAGAGAAGAGGGGGAGGGAATAAGAGACGACATTCAATGTTAGATTTGTAGGAAAGACTACCAAGAGCATACGTGCTTCCATACCAAAAACTTTGCCCAGTTATTATTGTTATTATTATCGAAAACTGTTTTTATTACTTTTAGAGTTTTTCAGCAAGCAAGCAAAGTGGAAAATGAAGTTGTATTTTGCTGTGTAAACAAATTTCTTGAAAAGAATTATTATGCTAGCTTGGTATAATAATATTTTTCGTGTAAATATTTAGCTAAAAGTACGTAAATATTCTAATGAAAAATGTCGTATCAGTAGAAGTAATGGTCGTATAGAAGCACCAATATGGTGATGCATGCGTACTAGTAATAGACACTTGAGTAGAATATGAGATGGGAAGTAATTTTGCATGTGATTTTTATTACCGGTTTTTGGGGCAACCAAGTCGTAAGATAAGAATTGCACATGTGGTTTGAAAATTTAGCCTTTGAAAAAATATTATACAGGATTTTTATCCTTATCCTTCTTAATATGGCAAAGCAATAATGAAATAGGAATAACCATCATTATGGATGGTCCCGTAAACGTAATTATTAGTGCCACTGCTCATATCACGGCGGCGGTACGTTTTGGTATATTCCTGGCTACGATGAACATTTCATTTTGTGGCTTGTTGCTGATCTGCCTCACTGCCAGAGAGAATACATTTCTGTCGTCTTTCCTTCATCTTTGTCAAATTTATTACCGAGAATGAGAACGCAGAGTTATGGAGTTTGTCGACAGGAAGAGTCAATGATGCTTTTTGCTTGCCTGGTGCTATCCAGCTCTTATTTCTCTGATGATGATGACAAGAAGGAGGAAAAGAAGCAAAGGGTCGAGTGGAGAAAAATGGATTATCATTTTTTTTGCAAACCTACAGTGGGCTACATAATAGCTTGGTTGACTTGTACTCATATTAAAATAGATAAGAGTAGAGAATAGCGAGAGAAAGAAGAGAGAATGAAAATGGAAGACATGCCCTGCAGTAAAACAAGAAGATAGGATTATGATTACAAGTAAACTTAGGTGGAAGTATTATTTTTGGGCTGTAAGAAGAAGAGTGAAGTTATTATATCATCTATCGCTCAGAGAATACAGACACATATCACTCACATGTAGCGAGTCTAATAGAAAAATGATGACGATGGTAAAACGGTTTGGTGGAAAAAAAGTAAATGAAAGAACACAAGAAGGGGGAAGAGGAATAGAAGAACACTGAGGAGGGTCTGTGCTATCATAAATCGTGTGAGATGATGATAATGATCACTATCATAATAGCAATACTTTTTGGTATACTAGTAGATGGTGCGTTGTTAGCACTGGGGAGGTGATGTGATGATGACTCAACAAAGTTTCGCATCTATCTTTAGTTGGTGTGTGTGAGCAGCGAGTATGTTTCCATTGTAGATTCAGGATTCCTTCGTAAGTATTTTTGGAATCACTATTTATTTTCTTTTTGCCACGGGCTCCACTTTCATTTCATGATGCTCTTTTCTTGTATATTTTCCCTATTCAATGCGAAACTACCTAACCATTTGCTGCTACAAAAAAAACGACAAAGGTTATCTAGCATAAAGTGGTGGACCACCAAAATAAGGTATATGACCTTTTACAGAAATTATCATAATAATATGGAGCATGAAGTCATACATAACAGAACAAGGTCAAGTTATGTGTACACGTATTCCGTTTCTGTCATAGAGGAATAAGAACTCATTTGTCTATGGTTTCTGTGGCACATTCCATCAGTTTTTGAAGTAGAAAGTACATGCAAATATTAACTCTGTGAATGCTTCACTTTCACTCTGAAGAGATCTAAATTCAAATTTCCTCCCACCAACTATTCCAAAAGTCAATAATAATAATTCTTTTTCTTCCAAATGTCAATTTATCTTTGAAATGTGATGCATCATCATTAGTAGAGGAACAAAGATGGGAACAGTATGAGTATTAGCTATCCCATGGCTAGGAAGACGAATGATATGTCACTCGAAAGAGCTCGTCATGCTGAGGAATATTACGGTTAAAAATTTTTTGCGCAACCCATAAACACATATTACTCAACGTGACAAGTTCTTTAGGATGACATATTATCGTTTGTTTTCCAAGCAAAGGGGGTAGTTATCGATTTTTTTCGAGATTCCAAGAGTTTCAAAGTGATAATTTTATTTCAAAAGAATAACAATAAATGCACAAAGGCAAAAAAGGTACATAATGGTGCAGATAAGAAATGTACAAATGTGAGACCACACGTGTGACGTATTTTTGTACTTGTAACTACACATTAATAACATCCATGTGTCGGGGATTATCGGATTCTCGTTATGAATGGTGCATTCATATTTTTAGAAGGTAATATTGTCTCCAGAGTATTGACAATCGTGACGGCAGTACTACACATATGCATCTCCAAAAATCCAATAATAAATATCGCTCCGACGTTACTCCTGCCTGACTATGTACCCACTCCCTCGCATCATTATCTGATGAAAATGTAAACACAGACGACAGAATGCTTTGTACATGCATACATTTACCTTACACTAAAATGGATTGAAATCTAATACATAGAGTGACTTGAACGTGCAAGCAGTCTTGGCTGTTGTCTAGCGGTCGCAGTTTCTCTGCTGTCACATGACACGCAGACGAAAATCAAAAGTCAACATAATATATAATGACGACGATGATTACATCTCTCCATCTTTGTCTGCTCAACTGTCAAATCGTGAATACTCATAATACCGACTCCATGAAAGATTGAGGCTTTCGCAATCAGTTAGGCCTTCTTGCGAAAAATGAGAGCAGGCTTGAATTCAAACTTTTGCGTAGATTCTGCTTGCTACTGTCATCGTAGAAAAATTTCCTGTCGGCTTGTTTTCAAATCATCTATTATTTGTTCTCCTGTACTTTCCCAGAATCTCTTTCCTTGGAATGCGAAAATGAAAAAAAATGTTATTACATCTACAAACTTTGTGAAAGAAAACACAAATATTTTGTTGAGAAATGAAAATTTCCAGTTGTAAGTATACATGACCAATTTTTGTCACAAGTATATGAATTGTTGGTTGATAGTGAACATTTCATGGTAACAGTTAACATGTATATAAAGCACACAAATAGAAACATCAATAACCATACATCGAAATAGGTACTTTACTTTTCTATGCATGCGTGACTTGTCTTGTATTTTATTCAGATGTCGTGTGTCAACGTACGTGTCTATTTACCCTGTTTACAATCGCTTTTCTCTTGTGCTCTCTGCTTTAAGGCAATTCTTTGTCATGGTTTTGGTTTTTTGATACCTAAACTAATGCTGCGGTTCCATTACATTATCTTCTAAAACAGTATCAACATCAACCGTTACCCGAAAATAATCGATATGGAAAGACAGTATATTTAGTAGTATTCAATATATTATTGGGCATATCAAATTGTTTATATTTTATGGTTGTACCAGTAGCTGCAAGTGGTAGTAGTGAACATATAAAGCACTCTGAATAAAACAAAAGTCAAATTATAGCTTCCTTCACACCCATTACACTATTTGCTGTCAATCGATGACTTTACCACTTTAGTTTTTTATTCCTTTCATTTTCATTTATATCCTATTTCCACTAGTTTTTGTTTTCTGTAATTGCACTAATGGCAATTTCCTATTTTTCATTTCATCCCCATCATGAATACCAAGTGTAAGTATGTGAAATATAGATTTTGTATTCTATTTTTTCCCTTTAAAACATCAAAAAGCAGACTTCCAGTTTTCTCGCCATTTTTCCATTTTCCATATTTTTGCCTTTAGACAGCTTGTCAAGTGTCAGCAGTCACTGTCAAATGCTTGCTCAACAAAGATACAAACAATACAGCCAATTATCTTCCTTGAATATCCATATCATTTCTCTGTTTTTCTTCTGTAAATATAACATAATGGGGTGTGTGTGTTGGCTGACTGGCTGTTTGTAAACCTTACAATTTTTATACTGTAGTTGCTTTCACGTAATAAGCTTTTTATCTGTTGTAAGTTATCTCTTGTATCATGGAGAAAGTTGCTGAGAAAGATGCACACAGCGATGAATGACCTGACATTTTTTTCTCTAGCTACTGCTTTTAATGGTCTTTACCACTTTATCAGACAATGCGCTTCAGCTATCTTATAAATAAAAATACCTTGGCAAATGGATAAAAAATGGAACTGAGCTATGTATATCCATGTTCATGTATGTATAAGCATGTTCATATGCATATTTCTTTTCAAACAGAGCCGAATGAATGTCTTGTAATAATGGGCTAATGGGCATGCTTGCAATGAAAAAGAAAAGAAGTCAAGTATTCATTCAAGCCCGTATACAGACAGACAAACGCATGTCGTTGAATATAATAAAACTGTGTAAAAAAGAGGTCATTACTTTCTATTGAGAATGTCCTACCAGAAATTGGACCACTGTTGTTGAGCTCTTGTAAGAAAAAAAGTGGAGAGGTAATAGGTAGGTTTTCTAAACTCTTGCAAAGCAGACAGACCTTTTCTTCTATTCATGGCATTTTTGATGATGATAAGATGACGGGAATCAAGCAGCCGAAAAAGGTTGAGCAACCAGTAAAAGCATTCATAGCAAAATAGTCCTTTATTGACATTGAGAATAGAGAAAGCGGGCAGGCATAATGATAAATAATACAGCAAGAGAAGGGGAAGTGATGATGCAACATTATTGAGTATAGAATGCAGTAGATGATTACAAGCTAAATTAGTTCTCTTCCACGGAAATCTACCCATTTAAGTAGATACTATGTCATACATACGCCCTTGGTTAATTGCATTGATACAACCTAAAATGCTATTCAATAATTATTAAACAGCTCAATTTTCTCTTTAAATGGTTGGTCTGGCTCATCATAAGAGGACTTTGTTATAGACAGTATAACTTCTTATTCAAAATGCTACTCCTGCAAAGCCTGAATATTCTTCCTCGTTTACAGATTTTGTTGCGCCATGCAGTCTCCGCAAATCAGAATTGTCCTTTTTTGCTTCAACTAGTACTGTAATTGTCTGAACATATTTGAATACTTTTACTTTTACATTTTACGTAAGAATAGAAAATTTTTGGACGAGCGAGCAAATAGATGAACCATACACACTCACTAAACACTGATTCACATTTCACACATCATCATCATCATAATATGATGATAGCTAGAGCAATAGTAAGTTATGCATTGCATAATGTTTCATTTTGTAGACTGTGCCAATGCGACTGACGTCAACGTAGAGACTCCTGTTTCTGGATCCTACTACACGTTTTAATTATTAGTGAACTTACGAAACATCATATCCTGTCCATTCTTATGAGGCATCAAAATGTTTTATGCACTACGTCTCTACGACACAAATTATACGCCACAGTCTGATGAGAAAGCTGTGTTTTGCAGTAGCTCGACATTATTTCTCTCATCTAAAGAACAAAATTCCGCCGAGTATTCTTTTTTTGCCGATGACGAAATAAGCAACTCGCTAAATTCCACGTTACTACCAGTACGGTTCGTCATCGAATATAATAAAGTACATATACATACCTACGTAATATTATTATAATTGAGCTATGCATGCGTGCGTTTAATTGCTTTGAAATATTCGCTCGTTCACAAGCGAAATGGAGAAAGAAAACGAATATTTTTTTCCGACGATCGACCGGATGGACCATCGTAAAATATCTTCATAACCGGTCCTACCACCATCAACAAACACAATTGCATTAATCAAACTGTACACTGAATAACGCTGCTCTGATACACGTACGTAGTGGTTTGTGTAATGTGTATAATGATGCAATCAAAATGAAGCGGAACATGGTATAAATTTACTAAAGTCTCACTCAACAGCGCTCTCCTGAGACTGACGTCGTTATATGTTTGCTGAAGTCATTAAAACACCCTCATCTACCAGATATTATTCTATTGGTTTGGTACTACTCCGTGCGTGCTCATAAGAACTTCATTGTATGAAATATTGTTCTCTGTGTGACAATTCACGACGGTTATTCACAACTTTGCTGTATTTAACGTAACTCAGTGGTGAAGAGTGATGATAAGATGATAAATGAGTGAATTGAATGATAGCATTTTCCCGAGTGACACACTGCTGCAATACTGAATATTGTCCTATTGTACATGCATGCGAGCCCGCACCCATATAATGCGTTTTTTTCTACTTACATTTTCCATTTCATTAATGTCATATGAGAAAGCGACAACTGAGACAACTAGCAATCAAAGTGCTGTATAATTCAAGCGAATGCTATCACTGTTTACTTCAAATCTTCGTTTTTTATGAACTTACCCAAAAAAATACGTAAATAAAATGTATTTTGAATTCGTAAAAAACAGAAATGAACAATAATAAAGTAGAAATGCATACGGACACGTAAAACTTATTTTAGTGTGTTTGTTATTTCGTCAGTGCGACGATGCTGTATGGTAGCATCGGTTAGGTTTCGAGTCTACTCTGGTGGTGGGAAATGGTGGCAATAAAAATGAATGTTTATCCAAAAAATTATTTGCCACCATTATTCAATCCACAATCACAACTTTTACGAGTACGGCACAAAAGTCTGAAGCGAAGGAAATTATCATACATAATTTATGTGCTATTTTGCAAATAGAAATGAAAAGGCAGTAAAAATTCACTTGGTCGTCGTCCATTCAAAATTGTCTGCTTGCACATAGTGGCAAGTTTATGAAAAGCGTTGTAAATAAAATTCACCCAACTCCATGCGACGAAATTAACAAGCAGCTGTATACAATCTATGCTATAGATTATGATTACACGTTGGATTTCTGTCATTATATACATCGCTCCCTAGTCATTAAATGTGGAGAGTCGGGAGTGTGAGAACATTTACAAAATAAATATGTATATTCTTTACCTTTCACATAATACATACATTTCACCGGTGGATATATATATGCTCCGAATTTGACTACTTGGTAGGTCACACCATGTCTTCATTGTGTTTTTATCGTCGTTGGGTCAAATGTTTGTCGAAAATGTAGAATTTCTAAAGACAACATAAAAAAGTTGATCATGAAAGCGAGCGTCATCACCATCTTATTGAGTGTGATGAATGATGACGATGAGAAACATGTGGACTCTGTAGATAGTTATTTGGGAAAATGTGGAGCGAACTGTTTGGGGAATAATGTCAACAGTAGACATCATGATCACTCTTGAAGTCGGAAACAAAGCTGTAAAAAAGGGGAAATGCATTTTCGAACATAAAGTTACTACTATAGATATATATTGTATGCGTTCATAAAACTATCCATTAACTTTCATGGCTGCATAATTTCGTGTTTACGTACATATAAAAGAGTAATATGAGTGCAATAATATAATAGGACCGACTTTTTAAGTAGTGCTATTACAAGACCACATAAAATGTTTTAAAACCATTCCCTAACGCATTCGCCGCAATCGTTCAGGGAGTTTTATGGCCAAAATCATTTTAAATATGTGCTTTGAAGTTTCGAATTTTAACCGGAACTCATAAAACTGATTTAAATTCAAAGTGAAGCATTTAGATAGCTGCGTGAACGTATTTTTCAAAAAACACAGCTGGACCACTTTTGCTACAACACCAAGAAGATATACTACAGAGAAAAAGTACTCTTACTCTCCCATCATTTATATGAAGTACGTGTGCCAGAATTCATAAAATGCAACGTTAGCGAGTCCAAATATTTCAAGTCAGTATGCCGTGTGTGCTGTAGTAAAAACGTGATAATTGAGGTGATATATGGCTTTAGGGGCCCTATGTGATAAATTATGTTTTTGAAAGTATCAACAGAAGGCAGTAGAGCGGATGAGAGACAAAATAAAAATCCATTACACACATATGGACACACTGTTGCATTTATGACACCATCATCTTGTCTGTTTTAGTAGCATCTTTTATTCCTTTTTCTCTACTAATAATTCTATTTTACAGACCTTCTGACAACTTCACAAGCAAAAAAGTAATTGCCGACAGTTGCCGCAATAAAATACTAAAGTATGTTTATACTTTATCATAAAAACTTATTTACGTGATGAATAAAATGCTGGTGAAAAGACGTATAGTGTGTATGAAATTTTCTAGGGTGTGGGTGCAGCATAAAGCCAAACACTTTAGGGTGTATTCAATGTTATCTTGTCAGTACTTTGAATGGTGGTGAGAGTGAACATCTTTCCCTGGTGAAAGCTGAAAACATACCCACTAACCTGGAAAAAAGTAGAAGGGCATTTACAGGTTTTGCACTGTTTTCTTTCAAAATAGCAATATGCATCCAACCTTTGTTTTTCTTTCACTCGGAATAAAAAGTAAGTTTTTTTTTTCTTTTTAGGACTGAAAAACAATTATTAAAGCGACTACTTCCGTCTTCTTTTACTCTTGCACGTGTAGCCATTATACTCATCCTACGCTTGCTCGTGTCAATGAAAAAATAAACCAATGTGAGCGATGCATGGTAATAATAATATTGTTACTGCTCTCAATAAATTTTATTGCTTTTGGCACTTTCAATTTATGGAAATATATTTTCCAAAGAAAACAAAGAGATAGAAAACGAAGTCGAGAAAAATATCATTATAATAAAAAAAAAGTTTTTTACCTACGTAGCAACGTGTTTTACCGTAGTGATAGAAATTTATGTGTGCATATATGGGACTAAATTATTCCATTTTCAGTCAGTCAATATCGTAAAATTGTTTGCATCATGTATTTTGTTCACGTATTTTGAAAATTTTGTAAACTAATCATAAGTTGTAACAGCAGTATACGCAAACCAATGTTTTTTTCTTTCAGAAAGTGAAAGTACTCGAATAAGCAATAACCACATTACCTGTATTATGCTACCTTATTTCTTATCACCAAGGAAAGACGCAACTAAAAGAAAAGGACAACCGTACAAGGAAAAAATTCTAATGCGCCAAAGAAGAACGCTTAAGTAAATAAGTAGCTTGTTGACCTGCCTACCGAGAAAGAATTGGGAGTCATCATCATGCTCAAAGCTCAAAGTTTTCTTTGTGACGTTTTCAAAAAGAATTCAAACAATGATGTTTTGGCAGCATTTGAACAGACAGCTTTTAAGCACTTTATTTGGAATGCAAGTAGTAGTAACTATAGCCATAAGTAGACTTAAAATGTGTAGGTATCTTATTTCAGTGCTGCTGACATTGAAAAAGTCCAATGTCCCTTAAAATCCACCCCTGCAAACTTGGTTCACATTTTTAATTCACTTTTTTCACACTGTTTTTATTTTCGTCGCCATCACCACCTGGGGTAATACACTAAATTCTCTATTCCATTATACATAATAAATGTGACGCAGTACAAAAATTGCTTTTGCCACCACACCTTTCACCGTCGCCACCATCACATTCTATACAAAAGCTCACAGTTTAAGTAGAAGCGGTAAAAAGCCAAGTAACTTGCCATGCATCACATGAAAACCACATGTCTGCATGCATAATGCAGTATATTTTCTACATTATGTATCTTATCAAATTCATTCTGTATGATAAGTGCTTTAGAAAACACCAGCTTTTTATGGATTTTCTCTCTTTATATTTTGCGAATACTTTTACCACATTTTTTCTTGTATATTATCTTTTAACCTGAAAAATACATAACCTGTTTCGTTCTTTTATTCTTTTCCTTCCGATTTACCTTTTTTACTCACAATTTCCCATTCACCACCATCATCACAGCTACTACTACTGCAACAAAGCAGATGTATCTCTCTGAGCTGAAAAGCGATAATAATAAATCTTATCCAAGTCTTCTCTTGTTCCTTTCCCTCTTCCTCGTTTTCTTCCTTCCTTTCTTTTTTTTCTCCTTTCAAGTTTATTCATTATTACTATCATTCATTCTTATTTTTTACGCGTTTCTCACAATGTAATACGATAATATTACACAATAACATACTGCAGTGCACTACACTTTTCTCCTCTCATCTCTCACACAATCACCCGTACATTATGAAAATTGCGTGGAATTCTACTCGGCGTAAGCAAAAGGCCCTCTCTTTTCAGGTATCTATCTACATACACATATAATTTTACTACTTCATGCTGCCCTAAAATTGCTAACGAGTATAAGACAGACAAGCACTGAGCGGCACATATGTCATTTGTATCTTGTGTTTTTAAAGCGGAAAAGGTTTTTCCTCACATTTACTTCTTCACAATGCTGTCGGTGAAATAAGGTAGTTCGTATTAAAATGCTTTTATGAGGATAAGTCTCACGTGTTTGTGCTGTTGCCTATATATTTTACAATCATAAAGTATCACTCCGTAGACTGTTGCTTTTTTGCTGCTTTAAGAGAAGCCATGATTAACCCTTGAATATAAAAAAGATGAAGTAGGCTATTGACTCTCATTTATTTTCCCCTTGTGCTTGACAGAGCTGTTTTTCGTGATTCATTTTACACTGCCTGCATGTATTCAAGTTTATGGTTGTGTGCAAGTGTGTGCTCATATTCCCCGTTTCGCAATTCTTAAAAACGGTAGCAGGAAAAGAGTATACACGAAGTACGATTTTTTCCAAAAGACTTTCCTTGACTGTTACTTGTTTTAACCTTTTGCGAGAAAAGGGAAAAAAACAACGCAAGTTGAGTTACGTCGACGGGAAAAATAATATACAATGAAAAAACTTTGCTTGTCTGAGTTGCTTCTTGCTGCTTGTTGGCAGTTTCTGGTACGGCACATTATTTTGTAGTAAATATTGAAGTGATAGAATATTTATGAGATTCTCTTGTAACTTAAACGGGAGCATGTGACTAACTTTTATTGACCATATATAACATAATATGTATTATATATATTGTATATATATGTATATACGTATATTTGTATTTGAAAAATGAAAATCGAGTTTCTCTTATACCTGGAAGTCAGTAAGCTTGTCTTTGTGTGAAAAGTTATATTGTGCTTTTCTGATTCATCGGCTTTCATTGTTAGTTTGTTGGTTTGTGCATGTAAGTTAACAACAGAAATATTCATCTGTAAGTATAAACAAAAGGGTTTGATGTAGAGAGGTCGATAGATATTTGGCAGACTGTCCTGATATTTTTACGAGTAGAAAAACAGGAACATTGACGGAGAAAAATGCTGAAGTATTTTTGCTGCTTCTTTATATTTTATGCATAAAGAAAGAGTAGCCTATCCAATGCACACTTTAAATATCCAACGCAGACAATAAATACTGTAATTTTTCATCCAAATATTGTGTTCAACTTGGGCATCAACAAAAGTATATTCTTGTCTGAGATAGAGACATTGAACTATTCTTTCCCAATGGAAAGGGAACAAGACTAAAAAAATGCGTTCATGAAACTATCACAAAGCTGCCACTAGCATAACTGTATGTTTTTGATTGTTAGAATGAACAAGACATTGAACCATTCTTTCCCAATGGAAAGGGAACAAGACTAAAAAAATGCGTTCATGAAACTATCACAAAGCTGCCACTAGCATAACTGTATGTTTTTGATTGTTAGAATGAACAAGTGATGGGATATTTCCTCAACTCACAGTTACAAGTCACTAGACGTTTTTTGTGAAAAGTTCAAAAGAGATTCTGATATTAATACACAAAGGGTTGATCGTCGAAATATGTTCAGCTTTTCTTTTATAGATGACCAAATAAAGTAAAAACTGTGTGTTTATTTATCTATTGTGTAACCTGTTTTAATGTAAATTTACGGTGAGAAACTGCGAAAGAAAACCCGCCTTCACCTATAATCAGTCAACAGTTCTATTCTAGCAGATTTACTTCATGTAGCACTACCTACACGTGTCCACTGTCCATAACAAATTTTCTACCACTTATTTTGTGACTTTCTCAGTTAAAACAAATTGTCCATTTCAATACCATGCCACTAACTCTATTTTAATTGCTTGGAGTCCTATCTCTAGTTTTAAAAGCTTTGAATATACAGTGTGACCTCATTTCATCTTATGGTATCACCATCATTTCGTCACACTACTTATTTTCTGTATTTCTGGCAACCAGCATGCAAAACTCAATTCAGCGGAAAATGGTATATCGATGAAAGTAAAAAAAATCACTCTTCTTTATATTTTAGTGCTTCCAACTCGATATCATAACACTTTTGTGTCAGATGCATATTATTATGCGAGCGAGATATTCTGTGCTATTGAAAAATCTATATACGTTTACTTGCTACCTTTCCTTCTCCATATCATTTCATTATTTTACCCTTGTACGAATTTTACCTCATGTGCAAGAGAAAGCTGCCCGACAAGCGTAAAATTTTGTCACTAAAGCGTAAATTTTCTGCTGCTCTGCACTTCACTTACCATCCCCATTTCCCGCTATCACCATGCATAGTAGAACGAAGCGTATATTTTTACGATATCCTTAGTTTCTCTCGACACTTGTGGTAGCACTGGAAAGATATTACTGCCACTGCCACCACCACTATTATATTACTATGCTCACCATGATGATCATCATCGTCATCATTATTATTGTTCCATGCTACCACCAGGACAAGTTGTTTGGCACCAGCAATAGCAGCTGGGAAATCCTATAGAATACGAGATAAAAAAACTCACAATTTATTTTCCAACGTAACATCTATTTTGTAACTTTATAAGTGTGCATAATGAGTATAATAGGGACGATCATTTAGCTACTTTTACCGTATAATAGTGGTATTAGTGTGCCACTTTGATTTCTTCTTCACCAAAGAAAGAGCTATGTCTAGGTAGGAGCACCATATGGCTAAATGACTTTCACTCTGGGAGTCACTGTGGAGAGGGGACAGCTTAAAAGAGTGGGAAGCTCAGCCAAGCGAGCAGGCAATATAAGTTTTTGATGTGGTAGTGTGGCTTTCTAAATGGTTCGCATCACCAACACCATCATTATGTCTTGTCGCATGTCTACCCTTCCTCCTTTTCCTTACCTTTTTCCACGATGGACAGGAAGAGGACACACAAGGACAAAAAACGATATCACGCACATGGAGCAAAAACGGTGAATTTAAACCAACTTATGTAAGTTGCTGGGACGTGTCATGTCATGTGGCCGGGCCGCCTGTGTTGTTTGTGATACTCCCACTCATTTACTCTCTTAATTTCTATTCCTGAAGAGGAGCAGTGCCGCCGATGAAAACGCGAATGAGTTGGTGTAGAATGAGAAACGCTGTTACAGACACGATATTAATGACATTTTTCAACTTTTGCACTCTTTGAAGAAGTGTACATACACATTGGTATATTAATTATAACGGTTTAATTAGAAATAAATTTCTTAGATGTACCAGGGTTAAGATTTGGAAACTTTGCGTGTGCCTGGTGTGTACCAAACACAGACATGCACATGAACGTGCTTGAAGATGAAAGAACTATAATAATAATAATAAGTAAGCATATTGAAATGTGCCTGGGGCTATCTGCAACATGCGACAAACGCAGACATGAAACCGCTCATCATCAGTCTCCTAATTTAGACCACCAGCTTAGTCTGCAAAAAGGAGGAACAGAGCAACCATCAGTCGACCATCATGTCACATAACAATGGTCGCATTCCGTGAAAACCTGAATTAAAAGTTGAAACATGGAATCTTGAATATAACCTAACCTGCTGACTTATGGATCTTGCAAACATCTGAAATCTCTGAAAATCGCCTTCTCTTTTTATTTTAATATGCCGTGTTTCTGTCAGATGTGTAAGAAGATATCTAGCGATGATGATATGGTTTGGTGAGTCTGGCTTCCTACGACAAATAATATCAAAGTTGGTTCTGCGGTGAAAGATTTTTACCCTGAAGACTAGTATCTTCTCATTATTAATCCACATGGGATGTCAGGACCCTTCACCATTCATCATTTTCTCCCTCTAACTCATTCCTCCTCTATTTATGGTCACTCCATTCCCTTTGAAAATTATACAACCCACTTACTCACTTTAAACTAATGTAATGTAACAGTCCTCGTTGCATTGCTCATCATTAGTAATTGTAGGTCTTGCTGGACTGCAATGAAGAAGAGAAACAAGGTGCGAAACCATTGGCAAAATACTTTTTGTGACCAAAGACGTGTCAGCTTCAAAATGACAAATAATCCGCCTAAACTCTTCTGATTTTGCTTGTAAACGAAAGAATGAGGTAGCAAGAGAGGGATGGAGTCAAAGGGAAATCTGTCATGGTGTCACAAGAATAGTAAAAAGAAAGCTGCTGGTGGTTGTGTACATCATTCCCCTCTCGTTGGGAGTCACACAGAAAATCGGTGCACACCCGTAGAGCTAACTTTGCTTTCTCTTCACACTTCAACAACAGCATAGTTTGTTTGACAATAATGTTTAGAAGTAGTACATATAAAAGACTCAAAGAACAGACATGAGGTGTATTTAAATATGGACATAGATGGTTTTCCAGTGAACTAGTGCATATTTACAAAAACTGAGAATACGGCGGCGGAAAGTGGAACTTTTCGAGAAAAAAAGTAAATGCAAAGGCGTGACATAATACTTTGAAGAAGCTCAGCGTGAGAATTTCTCTCACTATTTCCAGTAAAATGCAAAAATAAATAAATATATAAAAATATTTTGCTTTGCTTCAGCCAGAACATCTGCTTCGTTCTCAAACACTTGCTGTGACCTTTTCTCGTGATAAGCACCATAGCGTTGCATTGTCATTGTGTCAGTGGCATCATCATTTCATCATGACTATGACCATTACACGATGAAATTTTCACCTTGTATAACATGTTCAGATAATGATTCATACGTACGTACATTGCTGCTAATGCTAAATACTATCATCATTCCGTTCTAGTTTCTACAGAAAAGGAAGAATAATATACAAAAAGAGAACAAAGAAGCAAAATGATCAAGTGTAAACAAAAAAGGCCGGAAGAATGCAATTTATTTTGAACATTTTTTTAAAATGGCGGGTCATTACTCACCACTACATTGTTGTCATTGCTTTGTTCCAAGAAGTCTACGAAAATTGCAAAATGGAGAAGACTACAACGCAATTTCGGCTTAATCATGATTTTTCCTAATATCCACCTTTAAAAACTGTTTCCTTAGTTGACAGATTTTCTGTTTGAAGCAACGAAAATAGGCTTTCGGGCATGTTCTATGAATGTTTAATGAGGCAGATGAGTGACACGGTATACCTATTGGTTGTCTATCAATATGCAAATGAGTAGAACCTGAGCCAAGTCAATGAAAGTAAACTTTAATTAACGATGACAAGCAGAGCTAAAAAAGACTTATTGCTCACTTTCTCTGGTAGATGATTGTTTAAAACTGAAACGTGCCAAGGAATAAATCTCTCTAACTGCCGAGTCGAAAATGATCATGCATGATGTACAGTTACTGCTGCGTAAAGAAATTCATTTCAAGAAAGACGTTGAGTTCATTTGACATTCGCTTGTTGTCTTGCCTCCCACATCAGAGGGTAATCCAGATTGAGAGGAAAAAAACCCAACTTCCTCTTAAATGTAACTCATATTTATTTCGTAAAATTTTGACGAGAAGTCGTTTCTAAATGATCAAGAATCATTATTTATGATGTACAGGCAACAAAATGTATGTTGATGACTAGATACAACTTTAAAAAAAAAGAATGTTCTTTGGTTCGGTCTGGAAACAGTCTTTTAGAAAAGAAAGCGTGGAAAGTTCCTTTTTCATTAGTTTAATTCTAAAGGACAATGACTCAATACATAAAAAAATACAATTGTAGTTTTATAAAATGGCATAAATCATTTAATAATATAAAACCTAGTAATCAGTGAAGTCTGATGGAAGGAATTTAAAAAAAGAGAACAGGAGCACGTAGGTATGCATGGTTTTAAATGTCAGCAATTCATGAGAGAAATGAACAGCAACCACTACATGCATTGCTCATGTAGAATCAAATTTCTAATTTGCAGAGTCATGTAGACAATTCTCACACTCACATTTATCTCGAGGCAAAACTGTCTAATTAGGTATATAAGATGGAGTTTTTACTGCTGATATTTGCTCAGACCCATTTCTTTCCATCATTTGGTCACGTTTACAGAGTTGGATTGGATAGTAATGATATGCACAAGTAATTTCTCATTTATTCTGTAGTTGGTATAAGCCAACAAATAGCAGCTTCAGTCGCTGAATTCACTTCAACATTACTAGAGCCTGTGTGCAATTTCTGCTTCCTTTTATTATGTGCGTGGGTGAAAAGGGAAAAAACATTTTGCCTCCACCAAAGGTGACCTTGCCGAACGGACTGAGAGTAAAAAAACGTGCACTACGAATTATGTAGAAAGCAGGGTTTTTGACAAGTGCCTAATGCTAATGCCTACGCAAGTTTGCAAGTAAAAGTAAATGGATAAAATGAAATTTAAGAAATGTATTTACGGACTTTACAAAACGTGTTGTGTGGGAGGAATCCTAGATTCCGCTTTTGGGTTTTTATTGCTAGCAGCAGTAATCTCAGACTGTTAAACCCCCGTCGGTCGGTATAAAAGTTGGTTTTTCTTTCCTTCAGAAAAAATGGATGTTTTCAATCCATTTCGGAAATAGGTCAGTGTGTCTTATAATTTCAGAGAGTGTATTTGACCGTGTTTACTTGGTTTAATTTCATTACAAAATCCTACCTTGTTGTAACTCTGTCATTCAACCGCAATGACTGAGAATATCAATGTTATTATTGCTGCCTCGTTGATTTCATTTGTTCCATTCTTCGCCGATATAGCTATTTTGAAACTTTTTAAATTGGCTGTGGTGCAAATGAATAAAATAAAAAATAAAAAATGAGTGGCAAGCATACACCCGGTCTAGTATTTTCTGTGCTGATGATGATTGGCGGGCTTCATTACCTTCATCAACTTTTAATTGTTTCCTAATTTACTTAAGAGTTGGGCTCTTTCATTTATTTCAATGCAATCACTCACCTTCAGTGTTGTTGTAAATCATACCACACCATTTCAATTCGAGTTGCTTAATGAAATAACCTTTCGCAAGTAAAGTTCCTGTGAATTTTACTGCTGCTGGTTTTTCATGGTATTAACGGAAATGAATGCAAACAGAACAGAAGTAAATAGCGCTAATTTTGTATGCCTTGCCTTACTTTAGTCGTTTATTCCTTGGAGGTAGCTGAGGTTTCATGGTCAAAAATGAGAATAGATGAATGATTAGTAATTAGTGAAAGATATTGCCTAAAACATATTATGTAGGCGTATGCTTTAACAATAATAATAATAATAATGCTGTACGGATTCCAATATAATTGTAATCATTATATGCTCTAGACATTAATTTCCTGTTTGTTGAAAGCCTATACATTACAAAACCAAACAGCGGTTCCAACAGCAAACAAACTTGACAAACAGTTTCAGCTAGTGTTGACTTTTGCACGGGAAGGTTCCTGTCGGTGAGTTCTTTTAAGCATTTACATACGTGCAACAATATTTCCTCACAACAACTACACTTATTCTGTTTATGATTGTGAATAAAAAAAAATATAATAACAGATCTGTTGAAGTTACAAAATAAATTTTGCTCAATAATTCTGATACTTTATCGCCTTTCCAAAATAACGAAATATCCCATTTTTATGGTATTGTTAATGCTACATAAACACATACCTGAATGAAATTTCTGTATGTTTTTTTGGTTAATCCTTTTCTACTAATGAGCAAGCATTGCGTTTTTTCCCGTTTCATCATGCTTGAATATCGTCTCGTATAACAGTTTTCCCAAATGAGTATTGGATTACCTACAAGGATCTATTGTTCTTTTTCTCATTTATTTCGAATGCCAATCCTCCCGATCATAAGGTTTACGTAGTGTAGTAGTAGTTGTTGGCTGTTCCTGTTTTTCCTTGACTCTGACTATTTTATACACGTGCTCGTTCACTCATTCACTCACTCGTGTTCCTGACCTTGGAAAGTCGATCATTAGTGATGTTTGGAAGCATTGGATAGGACGGATGTAGTAAAACAATACAATAGTAGTAGCAAGCACTACTACTTGTGCAGAAAGGAATATCTTGTGCGAGTGCACAAAATAAAAAGTTCTGCTATCTTTTCTCCAGCTGAGTGGTCGTCAATTAGAATGGCATGTATTTACAGAGATATTCGTGTCATAGAGTGTATTTTTATCGCTATTTTGATTACAAGCCTTGGGGATTTTATGCGATTTTATAGTAAGTAAAACCACAGGGGTCACACATGAGTATGATGACATGCTATATCAGATAGACAATGAACAAAAAATGCCAAGTTATACCACGAGTAATGTCTAAAGTAATTTCTCCAGTTTTTTTCTCTGAACGTTTTATTTTTCGTTTAGGAAGTGACAGTAATGCAAGGTTACCTACTTTTTTGTAATCATATTAATAACCAATTTCTTCATTGCACAGTACGGTAACTAACCCTTAGGATGACATTTATTTACAGATCTAATAGTTTATGAACAATCTATGTAAGTAAAAAAGTAAATCTGAGTTTCCTTTTCAAAGCATTCGTATAGGTGGTTTGGGTTTATCAATATCTGTATGGTGAAAGATACCACTGCTGCTTGATGACATTCAATGAAGAAAATGGGGTTGTGTTTTCCACCATGTCAATTTTCTACTGCTCTTGTGCTCCACATGTGAGCTCATTATCTGCCATTGAATTCAGTGGGGGTTCCTTAATGATATACCTACTACCGCATTGCATCGCAGTCTTCACCCTCATCAGCATCAAGAGTGGCAATTGTATTACAGCAGTGCTGAGATAAAATAAAATAAAAATGCTAATAGCATTCAACAATTTTAATGCTTTTCTTCATTACCATTCATTGTAATTCAGAGCCATGTTCGTTTGTTTCACAAACCACCACACCGGAATGAGAATTGCATTTTCATTCAAATTATTCTTCCTCCTTGTCTCATTCTTTTGTTTTATTGTGCGCCAAATGGTTTCGGTAGGTGGCCCTTTCACCATTTCATTATCCTCTCTACCTGGCACAGTTTCAATAATAATTACTCCTAACAGTGGTACTCCTCCTTCTGTACTACTATTAACAGACCGACCACTATGAAACTTTTCTTTAAAAATGAAGGAATTGAGTTACACAAGAAAGAAAGAAGCAGGAAGTAAGGTTTCCTCTACTGCTCCCTCTACTACTCGAAAAAACTAGCACTGTAGTACACTTTCTACTCCAACTTTTTCCTTTGCCATCACCTCACCACCACTCGCGTCTTGACAAAAACTTGTGGAAAGAAAGTGAAAAAGTTCATTCCCTACAGCGTTTCGTACTTACTTATACAAGACAACATTCCATTTTTAGCTTAATGCGCGGGTGGTACAGGTACAATGATATGCACAGGCCCTTCTACAGAATAAGTGAAAAACGACTAAAGAATAAAATACCGAGAAAGTAAATACGGTGAATGGCGATGATGAGTGCATCTAATCCGTATATAGTAAGAAACTAGCATGTATTTTGTCAAGTTCACAAGAGACATATACGCGCAGAGAGAACCAGAGCAAAAAAGGCAAGCACAACTGTGACTGTTCTGCGACGACTACACTTGAAAAAGAAAATGGGAAAGAGTCAAGTTAGAAAAAGGTGAATAAAGAGGGAAATGAAGGTTATTGGACCGTTTTAAGTGCCACATCCATTTTTACCTTTTCACTATCCACTGAATAAAAAACTGGGAAGAATGAGCAACTTTTTGTATGGTAATATGGGTGATTTTGTGGTGGAAGAAAGTAAATTTTCCGACCTGCATACCGAGAGGACTGTGCGCTCCTCTTTTCACAAAAATGTGTAAAATTTAGATCCTAGCTTACCCAATGTTTCGTTCTGAATAAGCTGCCAAAAAAGTCATGACTCATGATGTTACGTTGCCTCCACAGCAGACACATTGATTCAGATTGTAATACTCCCACCCGCTATTTTATTATATTGTGTGCCAGCCAGTCAACATTTTTTTTAGCAATAAAAATACAATGGATTTTTTTGTTGGAAATATTATATTACACTATATTACAATGTGTGCTGCCGCTTTTTTTCTCAAGCAGCAGTTCCTAGTAGTAGTAGTGGCTGTATATTATTATTATCCTCTATTCCTTCCCAATATACCTAAATACAAGCTCATTCGTCTTTTTTTTGGTTGATGTTCACTGTTCACTTTGTTGAAGTTGAAGGGTAAACTCTTTACACTGCTCACCTTGTGACTTTTCTCCTTTTGCTTAAGTGTCTGTGAATGAGCACGACAACACACACGGTAGTATTTTGTGACTGTATGTTTGCGTGAACAGGAGAGATGAACACTTTATTTTGTATCACATTTTCTGTCCACCTAAGTACTCGCGTTAGGAACTTTTTTCATCTCCTCTACTACTACTGTCACTACTGATGTTGATGATGACCATCATCATCAGCTCAAAAAAAAGGAAATTGCATGAGCAAGAAAGGGAAGAAGAAGAAAATGAGAGAGAAACAAGCAAAAGAATGAAATGGAAATTAGAAGGTTGAAACAAAACAGTCCAAGACGTTCTTTTTCTGTCTCCTAGTTAGAAAGATGACAGGCACAGACATTAGAAAATGGTAGATCATTTCACGAAAAAAGGAAAATTCCGCATGGTCTCATATAAAATTCTCAGCTTACTCTATTTTGCTATTACAGCTGCTTCTTTTTAATAATTTGTTCCTTAATTTATAGTAAAGGGATAGAGAAACAACAGCTTCAATATGGTGAATTGTATGTAGGTATAATGGCTTTGAGGGACGTGTAGTTAAATAAGTGCCACAACAAGTAGATGAAACACTACTACTAGCGTTCTATCACTACTATACAGCTTTTATCATATAAAATGTTTATGGATGAGTACTTTCTCCATTTCTGAGTGAGTCTTGAAACGATGATAAAGTAGATTTGTGTAAAAAAAGGTGCCTATATCACCATGATGCTGCTTTTAGTAGTACAGTCAAGTCACTAGTGGTGTCAGTACTTTTGTTGGGTTTTTATGCTATATTATTACTGGTCGTGTGTTGTTCATTTCCTCTTTAGTACTTTCTTTATACTTAAAATAAATTGGTTAGACATCTAGACATACTACTACCGAAAAAAAACAGGGAAAAACTTTGTGTTGTGTAAAAGATGCGACGAAGATGGAAGGAAGAGGAAAAATGTGAAGTGGAATTTAAGAAAATACAGCTTTTTGTGGTGGAGGAAAAGAGGCCTATTACTTTCCACTAAAAAGCAAATAAAAAGTACGAAGGAGGCTTTAACTAGCCCTCTATCTCGCTTCACTCGTCTCCCGTCTAATTTAGACAACTTTATATTGTCTTTTTTTCAAGGGGTATTCATTATAATAACATTATTTTGAGGATAAAAGAAGGAATAAAAATGGTTCATTGAAATCATAAAAGGAAATAATGGGATGTTGTGTACCAGTTTAATGAGCAATTCCTTGCAGCTTTGCCACCAGCCACAAAACGATAATGGTATAAGGAGAAAAAGCTACCTTTACAACGAATTGAATGAATAGCCCTCGATAAAATATTAAAAAGCTAAAATAGGAATGATATTGTAGTAAGACCATAATATCGTACTTTTTGCAACAGTATCACCACACATTGCCACCACAAGTCTTGTTAAAAAAAGCACATGCTTGACTGTGCCTTCTTTTGTTCTCACAGACCATTGCTCTTCCTAGTACTTTATCTAGTTTTTTTTTCTGCTTATTTTTCGTCTGGTTGACTCAGCTTTGATAGTGATGATGATGATGATCAGGTGGCCTCATATGGTTATATCATGTCTTTTTCATTTTAACTTGTATATTTTCTATTCCTCATTAGACTTCCGCTGGCTTGGCTTGAAGCTTAATTAAAAAACTTGGCAATGGAAACTTTTTTTTAGTGAAAAGAACAATATACGAACACTGAGAAATAACAGTGCGCTTATGTCTTGTCAGTCTGGTGAGCTTGTACTTTCACAACTACAATATAAACGAATGATGCTTTTTTATCTTTTGAAGCCTACAAATGCAGGTCATTTCATCGAAATAGGTTAGTAAATCCTAAAAGAACAAAGAAACTTTGTTGTGTGGACTTGGGATTTTCACCCGAAAAAGCCTGTGATCAAATCATGATGATTGTGTAAAAATAGCTACAAATCTTAAAACCCAAATAAGTAAGTTTTTCAAAAACAGAGCTTCACATTTTGTTCTGTCCATTTCTCTCCTTCTGGTATCCTGTTTTCATTTTAAGCTCATATCATACACATAATACACACCCTTTGAAATATCTAAAGAATGGCATTGGTAAAACTTTTCAAAGCAATATTGGGTCGAGCATTGAACAAGAATTGTGAGCTTGGTGGTAACAACAGAGAGTGGAACACATACCTACAGAAAAATCATCATGAAAGTGCAATGTTTGTTATCACCATCATTATCATAAAACGCTTTTTTTTCTTTAAGTGGAACACTTTATGGATTGGCTACTACTCAGTACTCACTCACCACTACTTACACGTTGTCTGGCAAAGTGAGTGAGTTTTGCTTATGGGCTGGCAAAAGTAAGTAATGATAATGTAATGCAATGCAGTGCCATTTCGTGTTAGAGTCCAGCCAACTTAAACCAAAAACTACCTCACTGTGAAAGCTGACAACCATATAGGAGAAAGTAGAATAGTACGTCGAGTTTTTACTCTATACATACAACATACTATGCTTCTTGCTGGTTTAACCCAAACCACCACCACCACCACCACATCACCATCCCATCATCACCGTATTTTGGTATTTTTCGAGTTTCTGAAAATAAAAGCAAAAAGAAGTATAGCTTCTCCGTTGAACTCTTTCTGCTCATTGTGCACACATCAATAAATACAACGTGTTCGTATTGATGATGATGCGATGTAGATTGCATGAAATTGCAAGTTGCCAGTTTTTCTGAGCTGAAAATAAAGGTTTTTTGCTGTCTAACCAGAATTTATTTACAAAATGTCTTGCTTTTTCCACCTGCATATGTCTGCACTCTAAAGTACATTCTGGATTTTATTCCATGGGATAAAACGTGCTCTTATTTTATTTTAAACAAAAATCGACAAGCATTGACAAAAAAGATTAAATTGTCGTTTTAACGTTGTAACGAAGGTGAGCGTTTTTAAAATGTATCAGCAACAACAAAAAGGTGGTTCACCTCAGATAAGCAATCGGTTTTACTACTATCGAATGAAAATCAAATAAAATTTATAAATGTAAGCTTAACGAACATGTAAAGCTACATAGCTAACATTACGACATGTTTTTTTGCTGCGACAATTATACTAATAATATTTATAATGAGGAAGGTATGGACACGGACGGAAAAACATTTCCAACACTACACAAACTCTCGCTCTCTCACTTTCAGATTAATAATGTGTTTGCCTTGTACTTACTTCAGCCCCATTAAAATAACTACACATGTACTAAAACCAACAAGTACCCTCACCACACCACTATAGCCGCCATTATCGCCATCAAACGAGCAACTTTCTCTGTTGCTTTAATGCCGTATCTCCGACAACAACATCCAATCCCTCGTATCACTATAAAAGATGGGGATCGACACAAACGTACACCGAAAGCAGAGAAAAACAGGTTTTTTTCTCTTCCGCTTCCATTAGGAAATGAGAAAAAACATGCCTTGTTTTCCTGTCGATGTGCATTGCATCAGTCAATGGAATGTACATATTATGTAGGTTGGTAAGTAGGAATAAGTAAGTACTTCAAACAGCAGCAGCGTCATCCTACAGAGTAATAAAAAGTGTAATGTATCTATGTAGGCATTAGCCACAATATATACTGTAATTTTCTTCTCTTTCCTCCGAACCACAACTGCCTGTCTATCAATTTACGAGAAGGAGAGAAATGGCATAGAACAGAAATGTGCGAACAATTTTCCATTGTTCCTTTGATTTTCTACTTGGATTCTTAGCACCGCCGCGTCACCATCAGAAAAACTTTCACCTTTTGCTCGTTATTTGTACTTTTTTCTTATCGTCTTTTGCCTTTTCCAGAGAAGAAGAATAAAAGCAGGGTTGAGCTAGTTGCTAAAGTAATGGAAGGATATTGTTTGAAAGGTTAGACGGAAAAGCGTGTAATGGTTTTGTTTTGTTTGCTGTGCACTGAAGAGAAAAGAGAAGAAGTATGTTTAGAGGTTTCGTGGTAAAATGGATCATCATGGTGATGACTAGCATACTGCTGAAATGCTCTATATTATTATGTTCTTCTGTCTTACCTTACCTCAGCATAGTACACATATATTTTGTATAAATACTTCAATAATGCTTTGATCACTGGAGTGATAAAGTTGACGATCCACATATGTAAAATTACTAGTAAGCAGTGGAGTGAAGAAGAAATAACTGTAAACGGTACCCTTTGTTCTTTCTACTCTCGCTTCCTTATTTCTTCCTTATTTCTTCCTTCCTCGTGTCGAGTAGGGACAACATAACATCAGAAAACTGTTTTGCTGCTTTTATTGTTGTTGCTTTCTTCAATTCAACTAGTAGCACTCAAATTGGGATAAAAAATTCAGAGAAAGCAGGTCAATAAGGGATACCGTCTTTACCAGGAGACATTTAAGACGTATTTGCAAGGATGAAAAGAGCAAGTAAACATGGCGTATCTATGCATGCATATGATTTCATGCTCTTATAAATTCAAAGAAAAAAAATTTTTTCCTGTTAAACTATTGATCAGATCTCGACTTTTATCAATTGCAAACATTCTGTTGAGAACCATTTCTTTTTGTTGGCGCATCTTGTGCACTCTATAGTTGACTTACTTATAACAGCGCTTACTGAATCTGGTTCAATGGAACTGCATCATATAATATTTATTTAGTTTTTGAACTTAATGATAGGTACTTACGCAGTTGGTACAACTACTGCGCTTTTCCATGAGAAAAGTAAACTGCCTATTCACCATAAAATGCGTTTGCTTCTGCAAAACTTTCAATGCTACCTATTTGAGAAGCAAAAAAGTTTATCGAGATCAATAGATAATTTTAACTTATCTCAAACTGCAGTGCTATTGCACAACAACATCCGTAGCAAATATTTGCAATCTATAATATGCATCAAATTTTCATCGTAACATTTTTTGTGTTGCATGATATTTTCCCAACACATGTTTAAATTATCTGTGGTTATGGTCTGTCTTAACTAAATGATCTTTATACTGAAGGGCTTATATCTAGTTAAAGATTATGTGAGTGCTGACAGGATTCATCATTAAGCTTGTAACATTATTCTAACATTGTTAAAATTCATTATATATTAGTTTAATATTAAACTACCATCTCATGTAACTTTTTTGTTATGATATCCACTTTTCCAAAACTCATGCATGTACTCTAATGCAGACTATTATGATGACCTTCATCAATCTCCAACTCTATGTAGTTGATGTTTTTTCAGGCATTGTTAGCACATCATCTATCTTCCATTCTCTTGTTGTATACGTTACGCATGAATGAAAGCAAAAAGTACCTCCTCCCTATACAGTAAAAAGGCACATGCTGTAATGTGCCGCACACCACACCACAATACAGTTCAAACGCATAAGTCCTACTTTTCTCATCATTCATTTGGAACTTACTCAACTTTGGGTCTCATATTATATGAGTCATATAGCGTCCCTAAAAATAAAAGAAAGCCACAATTTTTGTAAAGAAAAAAGTTTTTCCCTAAACGATAACGTATAGAAGTAGGAATCATGTATGCACATTGTTGTTACATGATTTGCAACGATGCCTATAGAAACACTGTTGAGAATGCATTGCTAGTGGCTAGTAGTTTAGGAGTCTTGTTGTTAGCTATAAGCCATATCTGCTTTTGGATTGCTTTTTGGTGTCTTCTTTGCCTTTCTTGGAGCGCTCCCTTGTTCCTCTATTTTGTGAATAAAGATCAGCAGAGCGTAATGCTGTAGATTACATTGGGGACGCTGTTAACCTCACACGCATAATAACAATCATAATGGCATACACACGAAGAGGAAGTAAGAAAAGGGGGCAACAACGGCAGGCACTACAATAGCAGCAGGAAAAGGAAAACTTTTTCCGCGCTGAACATCATCACCACCGTCGTCGTCGTAACCCTTTTTGATGATCATATGATGTGATAGCCTTCTTTCGCCACAGTTTTCAGTCTTTGCATTTTGCATCCAACCATCCACGTTGCATTGCATGCATGTTAAAAACTTTCTCTTGTGTTTTCATATATATCGACAGGTATAAAACGGAGGTAGCAAAATCATCCTCATACTGGATTTATTTTTAGATGATTCGTTTCATGTTCATTTTCCTTTTCTTATATCTCACCTGCTTTGTATGGTCACGAACGATGAGTGATGTAATGCTATGTACACATCAATATAATTTTCCAATTTCGGTGGCGTCAAATCCATCACACCTTTAGTGCAACCAGTATGTGCCAGAAAATATTGGATTTATTCGGTTCATCTTGATTTTTCTTGTCCAGCAAAACTTCAATCTCTAACAAATGCGTATTTTTCTCTGTTTTGCAGTGCAGTGCAGCTTAGCGGTTATATGGGGTTTTGCAAGATAAAGTTAGACAGACACGTGGAACGGAATGAACTCTGCATTTCATCTACTTTTACTGACCGGAAAATAAAAACTCTATTAACAAGCTAAGGCTTACGTAAATACTCTTATTGTGGAAGGTAAAACATGTATGTATTTTGTTATCATTTGCAGACAATCACATCACTACGAAATTGTCCAAAAATAAATAAATAATATTGTATGATTAATTTTCCTGGTCATCATCAGTTTCTTACCTACATTACATGTATTTTGTTTTTTCATTAAATTTCAAACTATGTTGAGCGAAAAACTGAATGATCATTTTATGTTCCCTCCATAACAAAAAAATGGAAAAATTGTTTACTTGAAGAAAGTGAAAGTTGACAATCTGACATGTCAAACTAATCATTTCATCGTGGCAGTGTTCGTAACTACCTTTTCATTATTTCATTTGTACACTTTACGTACTTAACCCCAGCGTTTTCTTTTTTCCACACTCTCTCGGTACTACTTATTTTGCAGTTGTAACTCTAAACCTTAAAAATCACAGCAATAAAGGGAATGAAAAGGTGAAACAGGATGGCAGTGATGGTGGTGGTAACATTGGTATTGTATTTTATTTCGATTGCTAGTATAAAAGGTTAAAGCACGAATATGTATGGTACATATTCCACTGTTTATGAAATAACAGTCGTCTACTTCCAATTCCTTCATGTTTTTATTTTGGTGGTGATGTCATGTACCCATAGTTGTTGGTTAGAATGATGTCAGCAAGATAACCAAAATCTAAAAGTCTAAAAATCCAGATATATTATTTTATACAATTCTAAAGAGGAGAAAGATGAGGACGACGACGACGAAGGATCAACATGCTCGTTTTGTCATGTCAATTTGGGAAGAAATAAGATGAAGAACCACCACCATTATTTTTGATACCACCACCAGCGGGAAGGAAGATGCTCATGTTTATGCATGAACTCTTTTTGTCCTTCTCTCTTTCCCTCTTCCTTTCTCTCTTTTGTCGATTTTTTGTAAAGCGTGTGTGTGTACATGAGGATGGCAAGCAATTTACATATGCACATATCAATCTATGCTCATATAGCAAACCTCACATATATGGCGTATGTAGTCTGCTGGCAAGACAAGAAAAGACATCATCAGTCAGTCAGACTACTAGTCCGACTCCCATTCTGCAAAGAAATTGACAGTGAAAGCGAACAGTGATGGTAAAACAGTGGGACAGATAGAAGAACCAAGAAAACAAGGTACATGCATACAACAGACAAGGAATACCTAAAGTGGTTTTAACTTTTTTCTTTCTCAGTGAGGAAAAGCACTAAAGCCTCGCCCTTTATCTTTTTATTTAGCGCCTCACATCTCCAGTTACCTACCGTATAAATTGTTCCATTACTTTTTGTGTTGATTTAAGAATACGTCAATCTGGATGCGCTACGGTTTTTGGTTTACCATTGTCCTCTATTTTTAATGAGAAAGATGGTCGTGATAATGACAAGAATGGAATGTGGCGTGGCTAGTGTTTGGGGCGTGTGGTGGAGATTTTATGACTTGATCAACTTAACATAGACCTTTACTTTAATGGAAATGCATAATTTCTTAATTTACTAGAACTTAATAGCACTTAAAAATCTTGCTTTTAGTAACCAACAACTACAGTTTAGTCGCAGTAAGTTTGCAGATGTGCAGATGTGCTTACTAGGGCCTTGAAAAAGGAATTTTCCATTATTGTTCATGTAATTTTACGCTGTATTGGAGAAAACGGAGAGAAGCAACAATACTGGACGTAGGTAGATAAGTATTATCACAATATTGAGATGGCGGTTTGATAGCTGACATCCTTTTACTTACTATCAGCCTCATCAAGGGCGAAAATTTCCAATTTAACTTTGCGTATAGGTATAAATACAAATTGTAACTGCAATAATAACTTTTTTTGAAACGGCCAATGGACAGGAATGGTGTTCAGCCCTGTGGCTGATTTAAAGTCTGGACACGTGTATTATGCTACCTTTGAGTATTACATGCTATATATTATTCTAAACTGAATAGACGATCGTGCATGCAATAACGAACATTGTAATTTGTTTTGTCTTTGTAATGTCAACATAAAACAATCATTAGGACATGGGACAAGAAAAGTTCAAAGTTGCAGAAAATGAGTTAAGAGTATAGCGTCAGTTTTTTTCTGCTCAAAGAAAGTACTCAGAACATTAGAAGGCAAATTTATTCGCCTGAAATGTAATGCATAAATTATTAGAGTAATTAGCCAAATGAAAGAAGAGGGATAAAAGCGACCATAATAGTGTCTGTGAAATAACAACATTATCATTCTGAAACTAAAACCTAATTTCAATGTTTTCTTTATGGTTAAAGACGTTGATTAGAATTTTGCGCTAGCGGTGCCATTTTTCTTGTAATATTTTAACAACAGTCCAGTAACATTTGTAACGTGCAAGGGATGGGGGGAAAATAATTTCACAAAACATACATAGAGCATCACACTACGATATGAAACTTTCCCAGAAAATATAAAGCAATATAGAAAATTTAATTTTTGAAGTTCTTCACAATCGAATAGGCTGCTTTTTACTACACATTAGTAGTTCAGTTTTACAAAGACGATTTATAGAAATCTGCTAAATATTACTCTCCTAACGTGCTAGCCTCTGAGTCTTTCCTTTTGTTTCGTACGTCTTCCGAATAAAAGAACATCCCTGGAAACTCTAGAGTTGGATATTTCTTGTTCGTTTTCATTTCATCGTCTTTTGCTGCCGCGGCTGTCTGTATGGAACAGCCAATAAATAATAATTTTCTTCCTAATCTGCATAAAAGTTTGTTGCATAAACTTTCAAAAACAATAATAATTGCGAAAATAATGGATGCATAATAAATTATTACACTAAAAGCAAATTGTAGTACAAGTATCCTTCTCTCGTTGTTACTCTCTTAACAAGCTCTACAATATTTATGAAGAGGATGGCACTAAAAATAAAGTGTAACTTGGATAGAAACACAAATGCACAGCGTCAGTGTGGTGTTGTAAAAGGATATAACTTGTATCATGCAAGTGTATGAGAAAACAAAGCGGTAAGATATAAAGCGGTGAAAGTAATTTTCTTTTTCTTTGTTCATGTTCTGCAGAACATTTTTGGTTCCATCTTTTCTCTCTGCCTGCCGTCTTATATTTTCTTTCTTCAAATAAGCAATTGGGCATGGCAAGTGTCTTTGAAAACTAATGCTCACGGCTGCTATTGATGTATTGCCTATTATAGCGCCTTACACTATACCTATAGAATAACACAATTAATGTTATAAACAAGCAATTTATAGATAAAAAGAATTTCAAATTTAATGACATACATATATTTGTATACCTATACAAAACAACATAACATTTCTTCGAGAGAAAACTTTTCCGCCAAACTATTCTCGGATGATGGGGGAAAGTTTGTGGGGCTGTGTGCCGAGATCGACATTAAGAACAGTGGAGAGAAAATGATACAGCGTGGCATGGATAGAACCGCTGTACAACACAGTGGAAACTACTAATGAAACTGGAAAAATAGGTTTTTTTTTGTAATAAGGGAACACTGGACAATGAAGTTGAAAAATAACGGTTCAACAAAAAATTTCTTGGCGGATAGGAAATCGGTTTGAAGTTGGAGGTTAAAATTTATGGAATTGTAAAAACCAAGAGACGTACAGACGGGCTGTATCACACCAAAATTATTAAGTAACACACGGGGCACACAATTTAATAACAGTAATCGTTATCAAAAAAATGCCTTTGTAAGGAAACGAAATTGAAGGGCAAAAGTTATTTGTTAACGAACGAGCAAGAAAAGTATGTATAACGTAGTTACACAGGATCTCATTTTCTCCTATGCGCTGCTAACAACCTCCTCACTATTTTCGGTGAGCACGGTCATAATCGCGCTCATTAACAGAAAACTTGAAGAAAAGTAAGTCAAAGGAAAGTACAAACGCGATGATTGTGATGATGATATGATTCAATTCGCAACACAGGATCATTCTACTAGATATGATTCTGTGTTATACCGGCAGTGACATGCTTGCGTTCTTTCGTTTTCGTTCTTTTTAAAAAGAAAAATGACTTAGCTGTGAGCACTGTATTACTACTTCTACTACTGGGAGATGTAAATATAGCGTGTGTAGGACAATGAACACGATCATCAGTGCTCACTGAGGGAAGATCGATAAGCCATGAAAATTACTCTTTCGGGAGTTTACAAGTTTGATGAACGCTGGAGTGAAGAACCATAAGGAATTGTGGTTCTCTTCTGACGATGATGATGCTGTGTGCAAGAACAAAAGGAGGTAAAGAAATGAAAGGAAACGAAAGAGAAAATAAGCAGAAGTAGTAGTGGTGGTAGTAGTAACAACATCAAACGAGATAAAAAAAGAAAGTTGAGTTGTTTCTTGAAGAAGGAAGTTCGTCAGCCACGTACAACATAAGGCACATAGTGGCGGTAAAAGGCACATATAATAAAAGTATTATAACAAGAATGTACGCAATAATAATAATACTAAGGAGCACGGTACAATACCAAGCAAGTTTCGGTTAAGATAATCATCAACCGTGGAAGAGGATGAAATACTGATGATGATCAAGTTGACGATGATGGAACAAGGAAAATGGTTGTAGGTTTTTGTCGTGTGGTTCCAATCCAGTGCTCCTGTTCATGTTCTGTACTAACTGAGGAGGGAAAAGGAAGAAGTTGTTAAATAAAAGCATGTCATCCGACTCTGTAGGGAATGTCTTTTGTGTCCTGTTCTGGCTTACTGATATTGCCTACTTCAATGCATGCCTCTGGTTCATACTTGAGTTCCAAAGCAGCAATCATGTCTCTGAGGAAAATCAAGTAGAGGAAGGAAGTCATGAGGAACAACGAGGGATTGTTCATATATAAAAATGAATATGCCAAAACACGATGGTGATTTTTTACACTAGGAGAGATTTCGGGGCCCACCCATTTTGATGAAATTCTAACTAGTCCAGGTCATATTAGTATGCTGTCCACTAATCTTACAACGATTAGTTACTTTGCGCAAGTAGGTGCATATATACATACATATCCAGCATCCATAGTCACGTCTAATTGTAATCTTTCTTTGTCTCTTGTGGTTTTTTTTGTGGCGAAAACAAGCATGCGAGAGTAATAAATGATAACAGGAAATAACATGTTTTTTATAAATAAAAGGCAAACTATTGCAACAACACCGCATAAACAAACCCAAGTGTGTTTACCAGATCTATCTGGATACCATGAATAGCCAAAGATGAGCCTAAATAATGGGAGTAAAGTGTCATTTAAAAGAATGGTAAGTGGAAGTGAGAAAGAGCAGCAGTAGTTTCACATAGCGGAAAAAATTGTGACATACTCGAGTGACTTACTTCACTTGACATAAATATACTTTCTTTTACGTTTCCATGCTTACTGCTACTTACTACTATCTCATCATCAGAGTTGGATTTATGCATCACCACGTTCTCCATGACATAATCCACAGTTGTTGCTAGTTGTTTCTTTTTGTTCTCTAAACATGTCGTGTTGCTTTAGAAGAACATTAAGAACATGAAATTATGGAAAAAGTTGAGCAATGCTCTGGAAATGTGGATGCTTCTGACTTTCTTCTTGCTATAATATTATGTGCAAAATGTAAGTCGGTCACGAGACAATTTGACATTTTTTGTGGTATGCGTGCAAGCAGCCATCAAATAAGATGAGTTACGCTGTGGGCATTTCAAGATGACGTTGACAACCATATAATAATAGCAGTAGCAGCGCAAATGTCTGAACGACGCGACCAAAAAAAAGTTTTTTAATGAACAGAGTAGTGGGACGTTGTTTTAGCTGAAAAAATTGGCCATACAGTAAGAATGATAGCTAAAGGTTTCAAGTCTGTGGGTTTTTTGGAGGTGCAGAAAGGGTGGAGCGTTACAAAGAAAAACTTTTACTTCTTCCACTATCGAATTCCCTTCTTGACAAATATTTTACGTAAATGTGTTCAAGTAAGCATTTTTATATGCCGCACAGTTGGAATCGATAGCACATTGTAGCACCGGCAAGAATGATAAAATTTATGTGCATACCGGTGGAACAGTGGTTCGGTTCACTAGAACTTTTATAATCTACTTTGTGTGTTTCTGGTCCATTACTTTCCCTTGGTGATGCACTACTGGTCATGTTTTATGCATATTTATGGTACTTTTACATTTACTTTCACAATATTTTGGTTATCTTGCTGCAGTTTTGTAAAGGTAAATCTGAAAAGGCAAATGTATACACGAAACTTTCTGATGATAATGCATGTCACAATGGGGCTTTAGTAAAAATAAAACCGGAAAGCCAGATTGCTACGTTTCCAAACTATTTATTTGTTTTACCTAAAGCTCAGGGCACTAGCCTTCGTGAAAAGAACTTCCATATTTAGCCATTAATTTATTTAAATTGTGACAACTAAAAATTGAAGACTGAAATTAAGTTTTTAACTCTTTAAAAAATTAAGATACCTAAACGGAGTGTTTATTTTTTAAATCTCTGTGACTGATCTCCCAAATCAAGTGTTGCTGTTGTGTCTGCAAACTTTTTGTTGCCGGTTTGACGAAAGTCAAATGGGAGATGATCACAGAGACTCAACGCATTTTCAGCGCAGATAAATTTATACCTCGGTTTAACTGTTATTATTTCGTTTCTCTTAGGTGTCGGAAACATGGATGTTGGGTGAGTGGATGTGCATAGTGTGGACCAGCTCTGACGTTTTATCTTGTACAGGTGAGTTACCAAATACTATTATTAATTTAACTACATATAAACTAAATCAGCTTACTTTTAAATGTACAAAACTATTGCGATGCATATATATTCCATGCCTCTTCCATAAATACATACAACTTACTTTTGCAAAACATTTCTCTCACACAATTTAACTGCTATGCATGTATTTTCGAACCAGGCAATCACTAACTCTCTGGTGATAAGAAAAACTCAATGAAGTACAGATAAATATAGTGTTTGCAACTGTGTTAAAAGCTGGTTTCAACTTATTGACAAATATCAGTAGTATCAGGAGTTGTACAACAACTGATATTTGTCAATGAGCTGAAGACCTCTATGCTTTGGTTCGTATAATTTATTTCAAGAAGTCGTTGTAGACAAAACTAACCACTTTTACTTATAAAACAGTTATCATTGAAGTATTATTCAAAAAGATGTACATATATTAAATGGTTGGATTGATAAGTGGTCATATCACAATCTGAAACTGTAAAAGTGTAGTGAAATAACAGAGATTATTGTTTTTTGTTTTACAGCTTCAATACTCCACCTGGTGGCCATTGCAATGGATCGGTGAGTATATCTTGAAATAAATATTTTCACATTTTTTGAGTAAGCAGGAAAAAACGTTAAAGCGGTTTTTAACCAAACTTTTATGGCTCAGAGTAGCTTAATTGAAATATTTGTACATGCAACACAACGATATATTGGTAATTAAATTCCCAACACCAATTCGTGCTCATAGTAAACTCTTTCCAAGGTTATTTCTACTATTACTTTTAGTAATTTGCTCATAAAAATCTAAAAGTCAAGCCTGGCTATTGATGAAAATGATAAGTTGATATCAGAATGTAACTGTATTACCAAATATATATTTAAACCTCCGCTAGTGCAAAGTAATCATTTGAACTTTTTTGTATCTATACTACTGTCGAGTAAAATGACTTGAGGTAAAAGTTTTCCCCAGATGGCAACAATACAAGCTATACTAATGCCATCAGCAATCAATGCCCAGTCGAACAATTCAGGTAAAAGTCAAGTTTTCCTAATTTTTGTTGTACTATATACCACCACCATGAACATCAACCTTCACGCTTATTGCTTCACAGAGTTCCTTTCTCTCTTTCTCTGGAGTATAGTTTTCATCTCCCTAGCCAAAATCATGAAAAACGTCTTGCGATAAACTACCTTGCCTTTTTTTGCAATCATACAGTACAGAAAAAAGTAAGCTAATGGAGCAAAACTAATAACAATGTGCCAATTAATCCGTGCCTCGGCTTTGGCAATAAGTCTATTCTACGTCTTTCCTTTTTCTCTGCTACCGCACTACAATGGCGTTTTCTCTGTTTTAGGTATTTCAATCGACAAGCTCATTTGAAACACCATATTCAATCCAACTTACCTTCTTCATGAATCACGATCATCATCACCCACTACTACTTAATTTATACGTATTAGGTATACACACACATCAGTAAATCTAAATCACAAGGAGCAATGTGAGAATAAATGCTGTCTTACGTGCCTCTGCTACTACCTACTAAATATCAAGTCTCTCAACTTTACTCGCAATCATACCGAGCTCCTTGTCTTATTCTTCCAGTATATTTTGTGTAAAAGAGAGAAAATGAACCGTCTCTGGAGAGGCTTTTAATTTTTTATCGCATCCTTGTTTTCTTCACCATTCTCCAACTCACCTACCTATTAACCCACACTAGCTACTACCCACCACTCCAGCTCAACGCTACACACATTTTATTGTATACAGACAAGTCAAGTGAAGCCAAAGTAATATTCTTTTGTGCTTCCTGTATACATTTATTCCGTGTAGGAACGGGAAGGAAAAACGTACAGAGAACGGAGGAGAAAAAAAATGCTTTCATCATAGTCATTCATAGTGAAATTGTAGTAGGTACTTAAGTGTGTAGTTCCTCTAGTCGCCCGCTTGTTTTCCCGTTCGTGTGAGTTGTTGTCGGTGTTGCAGGAAATAGTAGTGTATACAAGTATGCTGGGAGTTTCTCCGTGTTTCATTTTATTGTTGTTTTCATTATACCCGTACTTGAGACCACTTTAGTCAGTATCATTGTATACCGTAGTAAATTATCTACGCTTGCTTTCTCTTCGCACCCATTTCATCTCCCTTTTTTCCCACTTTACCCCAACAACACGGGAACAATATTCTAGTTTACTTAAAGTACCAAGTTGTAATTTCTCTCTCTCTACTCTAAACTCTAAAACAAACTGCAATTCCTGCTCCTGTGTATGATACTGTTATTAACTTTGCTATAATCTAATTTCAACTTACGATTAGATAAATGAACTCACCTACAAAAAAAGATAGTCACTTAATAAAACAGCTTCAAAATTTCAAAAGAGTATATAGGTATGTAGTTTATGTAAGATATAATTGTCTCTTAAAGCGTGCCCCAATCATCACATGTTTTCACGTACGACTGGTTCGGTTACTTTTATACCGTATAAGTTTGTATACACTGGACTAACTGTGATACAGACATGTAAAAAAGGATAATCTGGCCAAGTTGTGTCCTCTCAAAGTGGCAGGCCGCCCGAGAAGATTTTTATGAAAGAGAGAACAAAAAGTCTGTAGTAAAGAAAGAAAGTTCATTGGATAGAAACTTAATAGAAAGCAAAGTTTAACCAACCAGCAGCAGCAGAAGAAGTAGGAGTAGTGTATATTGTGTATATATATATTTTAGGATCATGAACAACTCTTCTTCAAGTAATTCCATTGTACAACAGGTCTGAGAAGAGAACGTAATAGAGCAAAAAATTCTATAAAAGACCTTGTGTATACTTGCTTCTACTTCATTTTTCTACTGAATGAAAACGAACTTTATTGTTAAGAAGAGAGGACGAAATTGTAATTTGGACTTTTAGGAGCTGTTATTCCCGCTAAATGATCCGCTTTCTTTCTCAAATGAGGTTACTATTATACGCTCTTTAGATGCTCCGTTTGCTCTTACTTGTTTGACTACCTACGTGAGAAATTTTATACTTCTAGACTATTGAAGGCATCTTATGGTAAAAAAGTTTAATGGAGAAAAAAAGGAGTGTAAGAGTGAGGAGAAAAGTGAAGTGTGTTGTCAAGATCGATTTAATGTAGTTTAAGTAAGAGTCCTATATATATACATCACACACGTGTATTCCGCTGCCATTATAGTACATATAGCTAAATATTATAGCGATTAAGAAGGAATCAAGGGAATCCATTGTAGAGAAGAATACGAAATAGGAAAAAACAGGAAACGAGGAAAATGCTTTGGCAAGGACATTCCTGTGTAAGCATTTGGATTTTTCTCTTGGAATCGTCATGCTTTAGATGCATGCGCTATTTACAGTTCTAGAGATGCTCTCGAATTCTCATTTTCACTTCAACAAACCAATCCATAAAAGTTCAGTATTCCAAACCTATGCTCAACTCAAGCACAGTAACACCGACTAATACAGAAAAAAGATAGAATTTTGTAATAAGAGACAACCAGCAGAACAGCAGGAGACACTTGAAGACAAAGCTAGTGCACCAGAATAAAATAAAGGAGAGTCATGATGCAATCGTATACTGCTACTTTTTGAAAGAGTGCTTGAAAAAGAAGGGATGAAAAAAGTCACGTTACATTGGTTGGGATAAGCATACACTGTATAAATAGCATTTGTAGGTATTTGAGTGCTTTTATGAAGAATAGACTTAATTAGACTGCTTACTGCTGTGAAACAAAACACTGCTCTTTTTAACATTTTCTTAACTCCTAGAGAAAAAACTAACAAAGCTCAGCGTTTTACTGCCCCTGCTACTATTGCCATCAAGCTACAACATTCCTATTCGTGTATGTATTGAAAAAAATGTGTATTAAATTGCCACTTCATTTTTCTCTCTTTACAATAACAAGTATTGCAACATTCCTCTATGTCAGATAACTTTGCAGGAGTAACGAGTTTTTAGCAAACTAACTAAACAGCAGGACGGCACGACTTTTGTCTCCATTTTCTGGCCAGCACTTTTCCCTTTTTTCTGGTTTGTACTTTGTTTCGTTAATGCTTGCTAAATAAAGATTGTAAAGCAAAGTTTAGAGCGAGAGTTTATATCAGTTGTACTCTTCACATGTATACGCATTTTTCTATATAGCACAAGAAATATAGGGAAATTGAGGAAAAGGCAGAGATTTCGGTAAAAGTGAAGGAGGATTGGGATTATCATGTTACTTCTTCTTCTCTAAGCATGCATGTGAGTGCGCGTATCCGAGAAAGAAATTCCTTAGGATTGGCTATTTTGGTATGCTCACTTTGCTTTTTCCAGCGAACATTTTCATTTGCTAACCTACCATGCCACTACAACTACCACTAAACTTGAGACGGTTCAGTCACTCTGGTGGATTCAAGTTGCGTTTTCATTCTTTTCTCTCCCTTGGGCTATTTGCAATATAATATTCTCTGTTTGTTGTTTCTCTATACGTGGAACGCTACCGTCTCCCTTGATTTTCTGTCTTACTTGCAATATTGCATGTTTCAGCATTTTTCAGCGTGCTTCCCTGTCGTCACCTCTTTGCAAGGGTGATAACATCGCCAAAACAGTAATATAGTAACTACTGAGGATTAGTATAAATGACAGAAGGATATAGTGTGACTGTACGAATACTGCTCGTTTATACATACATTAGTTAGAATGAACACACCATACAAAATCTGGGTTTAGTGGCAGTGGGATAGAGAAGATGAGTTGGGGTGAAAGCATAGCTTTTTACCTCATAATCCTTCAAAATATAATAACATTCTGAGAAGAGATGTGCGTGATGAATATGGGAATGTAATGTACTGTAGCACTTTGGGAAATGAGCATACCTACAAACATTTGCAAACCTGTACCTGCGCCAGGAGAGGCTCACGGCGCTACTTTCATTACACATGGCAGGAATATGAGCAAGTACATAGGAGATGTAGAAAAGAAAGCAGAAAAATTGTAGCTTCGTTGGTAACATGTAATCTGACTGAGACTGAATTTAATAATAGTGCGAAATTGAAATAAATTGATGCATGTAAATGTCATTTTGTTATGTGCTACCCACGAATCTATATACTAAATATTTTACAAGCACACATTAGTACATAGGTATGTACGTATAAAACTGCTATACTGACCCCCTTTTACAGGTGTCTTTACCTTTGTATATTTGCATAGAATTATTTTTCAATCTGAAAATTAGTTAAAGTTAACAAAGTAATTTTTAGAGCTGTTAGCTTTAACCAGAATGCCAGATATAACTTAAAAACTAATTATCCAGAGTGAGAATTAATTACACAACGCAAACGAGTGAGATTTTTCAGGAATCAAATAAAATTCAGATAAAAGGCAACTTTCGCCATACAAGTTATTGTAACCAGACGTTGTAATATGTATGTACATATTTCAAAATTTTAAAAAGTGGCCACCTGAAGGCAAAAGAGAATTTAAGAGCATCAATGATTTTCTCCTCTGTGAGTGTGTACTATCTTGGTTGTACTTTCCATTTTGAGACACCCGTCTCCATCAGTTATTTTGCCATTTGCCATGTGACGTCAAGGGAACAACAGATGGTGGATATTTGGTAGTATGAGGAGTATCAATCAGATTTTGATCGCAAAAATAAATGGTCCCTCTAGCTGTGTTATTTGCATTATCATATTTTATAACAGCGCAAAACTGGCCTGTTAACCTAAGCCCACTATGCACATTAGCAAACACTCCTGCCAACAGCATCACAGCAGCATACAAAATGTTGTTTTTGAATTTTATGCTTCTTTGTAATCGCCAATAAATCAATACAGACACATCATAATCATTCATAATATAATATATATCAAAGTATAGTACGGACCCTAATATTCACATATCTTTGAGAGAATTCTATGGACATTTTTTAGTTACATAAATTTATGTGGATTGCGAATATATGCATTGTAGCTTAGAACATCAATGTTTATTGCTTTTGTGACTTTGTGAATGTCCGTCCATCCAATTTCTAATAATCCGGCATGTCATAAAACGAAGAATCTGTGTAAACATTCGTAGAAAGTAGGTACTTTTAAAGCACAATAATATGCATGTACGCGGATATGCTGTGCACAATGCTATATATGTATTCGCTACTCTCACGTACATGTGCACACTTTGTTTGAGTGAACGAATCAAAATCAAACAAAAGGTGATGAAACATCAAGAACGAGAGAGGGAGAAAATGATGAAAAAGACTTATGTAAATATAAGACAGGAAAACAAGCGTGACTACTGCTACCGGTACTACTACCACTATTTCAGACAAAATTGCTACAAAACAGGCAGGGAAGAGATAGACAGGCAAAAAAAAACATGGATAAAGTCAAACAAAGAGTCAAAAAAAGCGGCTAAGCTTACTAACATTACTTGTTCGTGTCATATGTTTTTCTTCTTCGTGTTTCGCCATATGTGCAACAACAATCCAGAATCCAGACCGAAAACCGACAAAAGCAATAGCTAGAAAAGTACAACAAAGAGAGAAGAGAAGGAAGGAGATCATAAAATGAATATGCAAAAAGGGGGCTTTTGGCTTTCGTTGTATTCTTTTAATGTTTCACCGCTGCTACTTTCGCTTACTACAGAGGCCGCCGTATAAAATAGTAACCTTTTATAGCTTCATTTATTTCAATAACAAACTTATGTGAATGAGCGATAATAAGAGAATTCGAAACAGCGTAGCAGTGTTAGAATTTTTTTCTCATCAAGTTTTTACGCCATGTCACTTTCACGTGACTTTTTGTAACTATTTGATGATGATGAGTTTCCTTTTCTCGTTTAAAACAAGAATTCCGACTTGTTTGTTGCTTCATCTGCAAATTATAATGGTATTTCCTTTATATTCTCGCCTCTTTTCATATATATGTACTACTGTATTTTTTTACTTTAAAGGAGTAACATGTATTGAGATTTAGTAAAGCAGTAGAGCACCAAGATGACGGCAAAGTAGTCTTGTCTTGAGTTTTAGGGATGAAGCTGAACTGCAGTAGATAAATAAATAAAATATAGAGTATGTCAGCGACGGTTATGCCAGTGTTGGAATGAAAAGTCTTGCATAATGGAAATGCAATGGGGGTGGACTACTACATACATTTTCGCATCCTTTGTACAGGATATTCGGAGAAAAGAGAAAATCATATTTACATTAGGTTGAAAGTCTCAGCCTGAGATACGAGTAGTAAATAACTTGCACGCAGGATAGTTAATACTGCAATATGACACTCACGTTAGTAAAGTAAATAAATGTAGTTGGATACTCAATAATTTTTCGTATTCAATATGTTTTGCCGTTGAAACGACTACAAGAAATATTAAACGAGGTTATCATGATTTCTAACGATTGACCTACTGCCTGCTTCTTTAACTTACAATAGCTGTTATTCATTATCATTTCAAAGTAGAGTTCAACAAGACGCTATGCACTACCTTGATATGCATGCAACACACAGGAACGTGACGTCTGCTATCTACCATATTATTACGAACGGACGGACCAACAGACCTGCATTGCCAAAGTTGAAAACTTGCATAATGCAACTCAATGTTTCAACTTAACTCTCCCTTTTGCATGTTAAGCAAGTTGAGCAGCAGTAGCAGCAGGCGAGAAAGAGATGAGACAGGGGGATATAACATTACATGCTTGATATTTTGGATGACATGAACGTAAAGTAGTCTAAGAAGAAGGGGAAAAGAGAGAGTAGTACAGTCATGCATTAGAAATGAGGTGAAATAGGGAGTGAAATGGATGGGGAAGTGCTAGGGCTAAAGCATGGTGCTGGTATAGTGGAAGCACACGAAATGTAATAGTGGGATACAGTATTCATGAAAAACAGATTTGATTGTTGACTCAGAAAAACTTCTACAGATACAGGGAAAGAAAGAGTTTATTCGGTAGAGTAGTCTTAATGTTTCTTTCATCACTGTGAAAATAAGCATTGAAATTATGTGTAAAAAGGGCTGCTCTCTCACGCTTTATTTGGCATCGTTTATATGAATTCATACAACGTGATCGTTTTGCTATGTGATCAGAAGGGAATTACTTGTCATGTCAGTTGAGCCACATAATCTTAAGAATATGTCATGCAGTTGGAAAAATGTTAATAAAACTCCAGTTGAGCGAGAAGGGTAAATAAAATTAGTCATTTTACATTGGAGCAGCTTCTGTGTCTCCAATACACAGTACCCTCCTTAATGATAAAATGAGAAATAAATAAATGGAAAAAAGTGAAGATATCAACTGGCAGGTTGCCTATTTACCTTGTGTAAAACAAAGTCATTGCTTTCATGCTCCATTTTTTAAACAAACAAAAATAGATGCAGTCATAATATTTAATATTTGAAAAACAGCGAACAAATTATACTCTCTTTACACGTTCTCTAACGTCCTAGTCCTAATGATAATTAGAAATACGTTTGCTACTAAAATAGCATTATTCATTGCAAAATCTTGACTGCTTTAATTTTATTCATTTGCAGATACTGGGCCGTGACTGACATAGACTACATTCATCAACGAAGTTCACAACGTATACTGACTATGATCGGGATCATTTGGATAATTTCTCTTCTCATCTCTCTCTCGCAACTTGGTTGGAAAGATGCAAAGTGGGAAGAAAACATTGCCCGCAACCAATGCGTCGTTAATCAAGAGCTAGGCTATCAAATTTTTGCAACATTAAGCTCCTTTTATGTACCTCTAGCCGTGATTTTATTTCTCTACTATCGGATTTATCAAGCCGCTCGTAAACGCATTCGAAGACGGAGACCACCTCCAGCAACCTCACTACTTCCACGTCCAGCTGCTGAAACAAGTCTCATCACACAAGCATCATCTAGCAATCCTAGTCCTGAAAAAATTATACTGCTAAACAATTGTGGAGATGGAACCCCTGCCAAAGTCGCTAATAATTTGACGGCAGACACAACTCTAAATGCAGCAGGCAACGGTACAACGACCACTCAAGACGGTCACTCTTCAGCATCTCAGGTATCCTGTAGTATTGAAGCTAGTGGAAGAGCGAGCAGCGCCACAATGCATCTCATTCCTTCCGGATCACCAAATCTTTCCACATGCACAACCGGCGTCACTCCGGATGTAACGCCTGCAAGAAAAGTGAAAAACTCAAGGGAAAGCGGCGAGTCAAAAAGAGAGAGGAAGGCAGCCAAAACGCTGGCTATTATTACAGGGGCCTTCATTAGTTGCTGGGTATTGTCTCTATCCTAAAGTCTAAATGAAATGAAAATAAGTACATCTTTTAATGTAAAGGCATGTTCTTCAAGTCGTTTTGTTATTCTGTTTTTTTTCAACAGATTGCATTCTTTGTTATGGCTCTGGTGGCGTCCGCGTGTGAAAGCTGCAACATCAGCAGAAATGTGATGACCTTGATTCTCTGGCTGGGATACTTCAACTCTACCTTGAATCCAATTATATATACCATCTTCTCTCCAGAGTTTAGGGCGGCGTTCAAGAAAATACTGTTTGGCAAACAGTACAGGAAAGGAAGAGCTGTGGCCGTGTAAGAGCAAAAACCCGATACATTTCAGGCCAAAGTAGCCATTTATTTTAAATGTTATATAAATACAAAATCAGAGGCAAATGAAATTTACCCTAAAAGATATACTCACAAAAACAGGTATATACCAAGCACACACTATATATGTACTTATAAATACCATGAAAATATCACCGTTCCAAAAATCCAAAGAGTCAAATTCGTCACGAGGTTTATTTATTTGAGATCAGAAAAGATGAGAGGAAAATGAAATGCAAGTTCCGTTTTGTTGCAAGTGAAAGCTTTTGAATAGCATCCCACGTTAAACATTTATTTACATTTTTTATTCAACATGAATTTATCGGTCTCTTTCGTATGCAAAAGCGTAAAATGATGTAGCCCTTCTAAAAAATTCATCATCTTAAATATTATCCCGTCTCTGCATGTCGTGTCGCTTTCAAAAATAATATATTTGAAAAACTGCTATGTAGTCAGTTTTTCAAATGCTCGATGTAAACAAGCCAAACACCAGGATATATGTAGAGATGCTGAGAATTTTTGCTAAAACCTTTATAATGCAATGCAATGCACTACATTGCTTCCTCCGCTCTACTTCCTTCCGTCAACATATTTCAATTGAATTGGATTTGTGGCAGCATTTCAGGGGACGTACATAATAGCCTCTTCAAAAAGTAGCTTTATATATTTGTACTGCTTGTCGTGCGCGTCTTATCTGTCGTTCTCAAAAGTTTTTTTTGTGTACTTTGTTGACAAAAAGGGGAGAAACAGTTAGCAGGAAAAGTATAGATTCTGCTCACTTTTACCTTTTCTCTTGAGAGATCTCTTTTTTCGACTGAAGTGAAGGACGATGCGTGACACATATAACGCTAGATTAGTAACGGATATGGTGATGATCCTTTTCGTTCTCCAATCACGATCCTACCTCTGTTTGATTTCTTACCTGTCTTGTCTGTCTATTACTTTCCTATATCGATCCACTTTCCTTTTTCAAGTTTCGTTGGATTTGGAAGAAATATTTTAGGTAAATAAAGATTTGTGCATTTCTTGCTCCTATGTTACAAGAATATGATATGAAACTGTGAACTAGTAGTAGATGAGACAAGAAACAAGTGACGACTCTGTAGGGTTTCTTCATGAATTATATATGTCTTTCCATTCTTTATATTAAAAAAATTCACCATGAAAGGCAATTCAGGTATACACCTTTATTAAGGTGGATGAAGTAAAAATCCCGTCATGGTCCCAGTTTTTTTCACCATTTTTATAAAAAATATTTCCAAGTTTTAGTAGTGAAAGATAACAACACAATTCATCATCAACAGAGAATTTTTTCGTTTCTTGGGTGAGCTGTGACGGGCATCTAAAAACTCATGAATGATCAATATGAGCTTTCGCTTTTCACATGTAACCCATCAAGTTTTCATTGTCTTTTTATACAAACTTATGAACCTTTATATAGCAATGTCATGTAGCAAATGTCCAATATATGAGAGACTTTTCTTCTGATAAGAGCTACTTGAGCCACCTTGGCCTAGTATTATTACCTGTAATCTTGGAATGCCTCATGAGACGATGATGAGAAGTGAAATCAGTAAAAATGGAAAATGTATGAGAAAGAAATCAAGCGAAATTTACGGTTGAGTAATTTGGAAATATCAACAGCGTAACGGATAATCATAGGCACCTTATACAGATATGCATGTATTCGTAATTTGAGGGAGGCAATGAAGGCTTGAACCTAATAATAACTTTCTTTTTGTATGGCAGGAAATTATATGCATGCGTCAAAGCCATCAAAAACATAAACATATGCCTATAAGCAGCAAAAAGAGAACAGTAGCTTCTTTGTACTATTTTGCCCTTTACTTCTTCACGGTTACTTTTTTTCTGAGAAAGCTTCTTTTTACTTCTGTCAGAATACTCCTTTTCATTGTCACAATCAAAGTCAAACTGTCGATATTGGCTGAAGAGTTTCGAATTGAATCAGCAGAAGAAACTGAAACTAATACATATTTTATTTGGATTGCTTATTCTGCAATGTTGCTTAGTTTGACTCACTCACGTCACTAATCTAAAACTTTGTTCTTTTCTCTTTCACTCATTTATACGATACTGAAATGCACTACACTACATAATATGTTGTACAAGCTGTCCAAATGATTGTCTCAACATTCAAGTTCAGTTCATGACATATTTACTAGTTTATTTCTGAGTGTAATTTTTTAGTATAATTTGATGTATCGTAGTTACATTCATACAATGACAAAATGAAACGATATCGTTATCTGATGCAGATTTATAGCAGTGGCCTTGCCTTCATGCGTCGTATGTTTCACATTTATCCCTTGACGTTTCACGTTGCGTTACTGGCTATTTACGAAGTACCTTTTCGCTTCAGATAATAACCACTCCATCTCATTCAACTTAAAGTCATGAATAAATCAAGTTGTGCCAAGACTGATGATGAATTACAAATACAATGATGACGCATTCTCATCATTCCAAAATTTACCATTTCTTTTAATCAAGCATTCCTCCGTACATCCTTATTTTAGGCAAGCTAGCGACTTGAATAATGCATACATTCTCTTTCTTATCTTATAGAGTAAAAAGGCATCAATCTACATAGGTATACAGTTATTTGCTAACATGGTGAAATCTCTTACGAAATATATGACAAGCGGTTCCTTTGAATATGTGTTTCATGCACCAGAAATACTAAGTATAAAGCCTTCTTCTTACCTTACTTTCAACTATTACTACCACACTACCACCATCCGGCACCCCGGAGTCCTTTTGTGTCGCAAGCTCTCAAAACTTAAGCGAAATCTCTTTGCTGCCTCCTAAATACCTCTGTGAATTAATAATTCAGTGGGCTTTTCACTTTGATAGCAAAAGCTACAGGTAAATACGTAGCCACTTTTGCTTGTATCCACTTACGCATGCATTTATGATGTTTCCAGTCTGTGTTTGCGTAGCTAAACACATAGAAACAAAGCGATACTCTCTTGTTTTATAAATGGTTCATTGTACGTAGGTAATCACTTTTTCCAAAGAAAAGGATGTAGGTATGCATGCACATTTAACTTTCATGTCATTCTGATGATGACTAAAGTTTAAAGTTTCATTTGTTCAAAGAATGTTTCGTCATGACGCAAATGAAATAGAATTTGATTGAGAACTTACCGTATTACATTTAGAATTTGCTCAGGTTTTCCTGTTGTTTTTTCTGGTCTCAACAAACACGGCTTGTCTTGTAAAAGTAGCAACGAATGATTGACTCAACATAACCTCCTACAAATTTTATTTGCATAAAATGTTGGATAAAAATAATACCAAAATTGGTAAAAAAATAAGGAGTAAAATTGTTTACAAACCTAATTAAGATCCCAAAGCGTACAAAAATAAGCTTGTTAAGCTGGCTGATATGCTAGTATATTATCTTAAATATGTTACGCCCATCAAAAGCTATTTAGAAAAGTGTTACCATCTATCAGTAATGAATGTGAAATTGCAGAAATCAAGAGTGTATTTTTAATGAGGATAGGTTTAAAAGCAAATTATTTTTAAGCTGAGCTGAGCTTAAGCTATTTATTTAAACTGAAAAGTACTTGACGATATTCAATAGGAAAATAAGCGCATTTAAGTAGAATGTTGATATATTAGTAGAGAGATTATGCTATAGAGGAAAGAGAGATGCTTGTGAATTTGCAATAGGTATGCTTTAATATTAAATTAAGATTCGGAGAGAAAAGTACTAAAGAATGATTTTATTACAGTGGTGTTAAAATTAATGGCATAATGTTAAATACCAGTATAAAATTTATGTTTGCAATTTTTATAGCAGCTTGTAGGGGATGCTCGGTGTGCATAGGTAGTTTGGAGTGCGGTGTGAATCATTCTTGGGAGAACTGAAGTTGAAGTGATTGACAAATTGCAAACGTGTGCTGTTACTAATATAATAATATTACTTTCTCTTTCTGTCTGCCGTTCTCGTTAACTGTGAATGTACAATCGTTATCAATCGTAAAACTTTTACCTGTTTAATCTTCTTAATGATTTAAACAGGAATGTGTACAAGTGTGCTATACTTTAAGAACAATAAATTTCGATAATCAAACAAGCTAATGTTAATCTATCACTGCTCGTCTGTGTGGATGTGTGATGTGTTTTTACGCCTGCGACCGATACCTGATTTGTCATACTGAATTAATATGACGTATTGGTTTCCATAGGTAAAATCAAATTGTTGTTTTAAACAATAATCGAGTTTCCACGAGTAACGAAACACGTGAAGTAGCAAAAGAATATTTGCAAGAAGAGAGGCTATGCAATGATTTTAAAGCTCGTCTATAACTATAGAACTTTTACTTGTTCTCTCGCGATTATTTAAATTAAGCAGTCTAAGAATAAATTTAGCAGGCATAAAAATATATGATATGGCGAATGTGCGTTTTTTAAGATGGGAGATCAACGGTGTAACTGTAATAATTATAAATACATATTGTAACGCTTACCGTTTAGTATGCGTTTTAGAACTGCAAACTTCCTATTGTCTGTATTTATCTATAATATGGATTCCATATTCACCGATTTACCTTGAACGGAGGTGCTTTGTTGTGTTTTCTCTGGAAAACAAATTAAACGATTCCTGGATTCTAACCTTTGGAATAGCTCTAGTGATGAGCCCCAATTGGAGCCATTCCTTAGGTATTCGTATCCAGCCTCTTTCTATAAATCAAACATTTTTACTACTACTGTGATCTCTGCTTTTTGAGCAAATGCATAAAAAATATAGTGTAATGTGTAACAGGTAAGTAGTTCAAATGTTATATTATTACCAAACAAAAATAATACATAAAAAGTGTGTGTCATCGCATAGTTTACTAGTAAAACGTTGTTTGTAAGTTGTAACTGTTACATTCGTGTAATTTATTTTGCCAGTGCGTATTGTAATTGGTAGCAAATCTGATAATGCATAAGTACAAGTATTAAGCATGTTACAGTTTGTTGATAACATTGTAACATGATTGCTCTACGGCTGAATGATGTTTATTGTAAAATAGCATGTATACAGTTAAAGTTATATACATATAATGGAAAATATATATACAAACATGTACATAAATGCTTAAGCTAAAAAATATTTAGGGAATGTAGCATGAAAGCAGAAAGATTATTTGTTTGCAAAAGTGAAAAACTGTTATTATTATATACTTATATGTATGTTATACAAGTCTACAGAACGTACTTGAATAATAAAAATAGAGAGAAATTTCAAAGAAAATGTTTCTGTTAAGGAGAAGAAGAAGGAGTCGTGATTGTCTTTTACTTTCATTAATGCAAAAGGGTTTTTAGGGAATTGCTTGTTGTTGAAGGCGACGACGATGATGATGATGACGGAATATTGTATTGTATAAGAGCTTACACATTCTTTCCATGCTAAATATTTGCATTCTATTCTTTCGAAACTAAAATAAAAGGTTTTACCAGAGTCAGGCTTTTCATTTGGGGTTATTATTCCAAACGAATAGTAAATCAGGGAAATAAAAAAAACGAATGCTGCTTAAAGAAAAGTTTTGCCACATTTTTAGCTTTTGTACATCATCCGGAACCCGTGGTTCTCCGGAAATGGATTTTGCTTGAGTGTGCATTAAAACATTCTGTCTAATTGCGTATATTCTGGGGAAGAAGCTAATACAATAGCATAATACTACACATTCGCATCACAATTATGGCAAGTTCTTTGTGAATTCTGTAGTGACTGGTCTTATCAGACTGTGTATTGTTGAACAAAACCACAGAGCACTCTAAAACAACGATGATGGGAAAAAGGACCATTGGTTAAACACCCATGTCATACACAGTGGAATACTAAAGTTATAAAAAACGTGCAGCTTCGAAAAGAGAAAAAAGGAGTATGCAGCACAAAAGCCTGGTTTTATCTACTGGGTGTAAACTAATCAAGTGCCAATACTACTTAGTAAAAATTTTAATTTTTCTACATCAAAAGCAGTTAGCAAATTGAGAATCTGGTCAAAATGAAATCAGTCATTTAACTTACTGTACAGTAAATCGCTTGCATGCTAATGTACAATGACGTAATTATCATTGACTAGGTTAGTGCTTCAGGAACCGAATTGTCATGAGTGACATTGTGATTACTTTTCTAATGAAAATAAATATTACACGGACCAATCACGCGATAATTCTGAAGATGGCAGTAATTGTAGCGTTCGGTATTACAATTGCATGAATTACATCAGCATTTCATTGTACTGTAATGAATTTTGTAATAGCTGACACGTTGCTCTGCGGAACACTTTAACTGTGAATCCATTCGCTTTGGCTTACTAACTAATGCATACATTATCTCTAATTTCTCACTGCGATTCGGTTCAACTTTTTGTTCTCTACAAATGTACTTATGGTATGACAGTTCTGTAACCTCATCATATAAAATATGCAACATGCAGCAAATACAAATGAATACATAAAACTGTTTTGAAGCTGCATACGTCCCTTTAGAAAAGACCCACACGCAAGTAAATAGACTATTCACCGTCAATTTCAGTACTCCAACTTGTTTTCTAAGAAAGCAGCATAAAATATGCTGCAATTCTATTACCAGAGCAAAACGGGAGCATCATCATCCTTTTTCTATCATCAACGTTGTTTTCTCGCATCAACATCGTCAAACTTTTTATAGTTAGTTTTTTTATTGATGAGAAACTGAAGTAGCGAGAACCTTTACAATAGATTTAGTAATAATAGAATTCATTGGAAATGGCTTTACTGTTTTTAGACATAGGCACACACACAACCACCCACTTTGTTCCTTCGTTTTCTTATGTTCTTCTAAGATAAACAAGCAATAACAAAACCTTGTTCACTTCATCTGTTACAACAGAGAACATTCCCTATTCGCTGGAAATGAAACTAGCAAAGAAAGGAAAACAGCGACAGAAGCTCATTCTCGGATACTGCTCCTCTTGTTAAACATCACATTTCAAGTGTCATTCATGAAGCTGCCGACGGTAAAGTTGAAAATTATTTACATACATGAAATCGCACACATTTACTTTGCACATTCATATTTACCTACAGGAAAATGCGGCTGTTATTCTCATATCATCCATGTATCTACTTGAAATGAAATTGCCTGAAAATAATCAAATTTCTTTCCTCTTCAACTCAGTTAGTCTAGAGTTCTTTTGCCTCTGTTGGAATGTGGCAAACTATTTTGCACTTCAACTCTACCATGTACTCCTGTATTCAAAACATTTTGAATATATATCAACTAAATTGAAATGATGCACAACGTTCAGGTACATAAATACATGCTCATATAATATATAATCTTAACCTGATATTTCATGGAATCTCTTACTTTTTATAACTTGTATGCATGATGTAAATAACTGGTCATAAGTGCGGAGTTTGTATAATACCCATCTACTCACTTTACAAATCCGAAAAAAATTACGTGACATAATTTATGTTCAGCTCAGCTCGATTCTCCTCTCATTGAAAGCAATAAAAATATTCGGTTATATTAGTTTGTTTTCTACTCTGTTTTCTTATTTTTCATCTTTTCGCGATGTTTGGATGAGAAAGTCTAAACTAAAAAAGGCGCGATTGATCATGCAAAAATAACAAAACTCGTGATGAAAAATGACTGTTCTGGTAGAATATAAAGTGGGAAAAAAGAACGAGCAAAATTTCAGTGTTTGCAAAACTCATAAAATGGATCTTTCATTTTTAATATCATTTTACCCCTTGCCATGCAGATCGTATCGACGTCGACTATGTGTAGTAGTGACTGCTTGTTTGCGTGGTAAGGAGAAGCAACGTTAGACAGGCATGGATAGCCACACATAACGTTTGTTGTTGTTAGGGAGATGATGTTATTCGGATGTTTTTCTTGTAAAAATGTCTCTAAAGCATTCAGGGATAATATAGAAATATGACTTTGTATAAAATAATATATTTTTGTTACGAGTAAGGAGTACCCTATAGCTACAAAAGCGAAAGGAGTGCGAATAATGATGACGAAATGCCAACAAGGGAAAACGGATGGGAGAGGCAAACAGGTAATAAATTGAAACACAAAAACGGTGTAAATTGACTTACAAAAGATACAGGGGTGGTGTTGTATACTGAGTATCGCTTGTATGTGGTAATCACATTTTATCATTTATTGTGAGTTATATTAGAAATATAGTAGTATAGCTATGCACCTTTCCAAATAAACAAGTGAAGGAAAGAAGCAGCCAGCTATATTAAGCATAATTCGTAGGTGTCTAAAGAACTGAACTACTGTCTTTAAGAAATTAATATTGTTTTTGCAAGGTCTTTCCGTCTCCATATACACAGGTTAGATTAGATACTATTAAGTTCTGATACGAGATACTTGAGATAAAAATGGCATTGCACCCTGTTTACAAGTTATTGACAGTGCTTCTAAAGTGGAGGAAACATGGTGTAACGAGAAGAAAACATACTGTGAAAAACCTTGGCATTATAATGATGTGTTTACAATATCTCCAAATTAAATGAAGTATCATAAAATATAATTATTGTCGATACTACCGTTTTCATACACGATAATTGCAGCACATTATTATTATTTTGCTATTTGCCCATATACAGCATTTATACATAATCATTTCATTTCATTCCATAAGTTTATGCTGGTGTTTTCTCCATATATCGGAAAACTACAATTTTTCAAAATGATAAATTTAAAATTACGTTGGTAGGACTTTACTTAGCACTTGCAAAATTTTGGTGGAATGCAAATAGGGGACCCTTCTTATCACTTGTAATGCCAGCCGCCATAGCCTGTTCAAACCGTAAAAATGGAGATGTCAATGCCATGTTTCGAATATTTCATTTGAGTTCATAGGAGGAAATTATGTTAAAAATAAGGTTAATAGTACTGTTTAGCTTACCATGCATGTATATTTCATCAAATTTCAGACAGCAGGAAATAAACTTCTCAACATTGGTTTTGTTGCATGTACTCAGAATGTATAAAAAATTAAAAACAAAAACATTACCTAGCTTTCAAGTGAAGGAGCACTTCAGTTTATCATCTCACGTCCTTTCAAAATTGGAATACGTCGGGTTTTGTGAATCCGTACGTACCCAGAATACTATGCTTTGTTGTGCTGACTGTTGTAAAAATCAGCTAGCCAGTCGTTTCTCCCACTTGAAGCATCATGGGGAACTTCTCCATCCTATCACTGGACCACTCTAGCTTTGAGCTTTATCCTCAAAGTGTGTTTTATTTTGCTCAAAGTTATACGCATATGAAACACGTATGTACATGGGCATCGTGAAAACAAAAGTGAAAGCAAAAATAACAGTAAAGAGCAACGATGATTTTTCAAAGAAATGCTTTTAATTAAACACGATACATTCATAGTTACTGTTTAATCAAACAGGGAATTCGTTGTTGCGCCTTTGTGAAGCTAAAATTCAGCTGCTGATTGACAGATATGATGAGTAATAAACACGAAAGCTTAGTGTACACTCGTTCAACAGCAAACCCTCTCATTGAGTGTCAATTATGCCAACTTCCCATGCAGTGATATGCATGCCCGTTTCCAGCAACCTTTAAAAAGACTTATCACACAAAAGTACAAAAACGCAGCAAACATTTCACCGGCTTAAACTCTAATGCCCTACAATGAAAAATCCTGTAATACGTGTACTTTATCACTTGCTCCGTAAAACCAAACTTTCAGATAATCAAGCAACAAAAGTTACATACAATATTACCTGCTGCTTTCCCTAATTTCAATGGCTCTTTTTGCTGCACCTGTTCACATTCTAGCTGCATTTGCATAAATTATAAAATAAGTACCTAGTCAGGTTTACAACAATTTTGCGATTTTACGTTACGAAACAAATCATCTACATGCAAACACAAGCAATCAAAGTGGTATATACCAGAGAAGAATCTATCTCCATCTTAATAAGAAAACGCAAGCATTCATTAGGACGTTTTGTTTTAATCCGATTAATTTTGTTGTTTCAACCTCTGCCACGAAACGCTCGAAGACTAGACTGACTAGAGTCCATAAAACTTGTAAAGATACGCAAAGTTAAAACCTACACGAAGCGTGGATCACGGAAATAATGATAAAGAAGGAGATTAACTCCTTGTTCCTCCTGTTCGCATCTCTTGGTGTCTATAGTAACTACCATGGCGTGGGCTTTGTTTGTTTATAATAAGGAGATGCATATATTGCACTCGCTTCCAACTAACGAGCGTCTGTGGAATTTTACTTTGTAGATCATTGTATTCTGGACTCGGCTGAACTGACTGTGTGCTACTGAGAACAATAAGCATTAATAGATGAAAGTCCTAGGTAGGACATGGTACCATTTCTCATTTCCAAAATGAACTTCTCTCTGTCTCAAGCTGGTATGTGTTGAAGTAGATGAGATAATTAAAAGAAACTAATCTTCAAAAGATGAAGTTGTCAATGTTAAACTGATGAAAATGAAAACCTTGTCTCGTTGGTCAAGGTAAGTTAGAATTGTGTTGGGGTTGGTAATTGGTATGCACTACTATTTTACCCTGGGTTGGCGCATGGATGCAATCACGATACGATACCCGAATATCGTTTGGGAGGTTTTTATATTTTCGAATGATAGGATGCACTTACAATTATAAAAGCAAGATAATGAGATTATTAATCTCAGATTAATAATCATTGCAAACTTGTAACCCTGCAGCATTTTATTACACAAGTTGGAGAGATGGATCATGATCGCATTAGACCTAAGATTATAGATAGTGATAGATGTGGAAAGCCCATGTATTTTTTTTCAGATTATGGCGCAAAGAAATTCTCAGTTCTCTTATTATGACCGCAAAATAGTCA
>JAHZMZ010000903.1:0-15815 GCA_027743805.1 Lepidocyrtoides sp. E14
AGTTTACTTCCTTTCTCTAATAAATTCGAATTAGCTTTAGTGGAATAATAAAAAAAATGAGAAGAAGAGGAGGAAGAAGATGAGAGAGAAATATGGGCTATTTTTTTTCAAGCTATTCTTATGTAAACAGTGCAGGGATCATACTTAAACTTACCTAAATAAAATGCGGGTTAAGAGAGATGCGGAGAAGATATGAGGGATCTTGTTACGTAATCGCTTTCCCGCACAGGAAAGCCCTTTTACTAGTACGACCACCACAGCTTTAAAGCCAGGTTTGGCCTAGTAAAATAAATAGCCTGAGCTTTTCCCTTCTCAAATGAAATGTAAAGAAGAAGATATACACGCATGAATGCTTGCTTACTATTATGCATAATTTAGCTGCTATTTTCGATCTCCTCTGTATCTATCTCTGTATAATTCAGGTATACTTACTCTCATTCGCTCTATTTATTATGTATAACGAGACCTAGATCGAATAGATTTTTTAAAAGCAAGTTTTTTATCATCTACCATTATTATTACCAGCCTCATCATTGTCATAGGCTTCCTTGTCGTATTAAATTTCATTTACCATTTTTTCTCTCTGCTTCACATAATGCCAAGAGTAAAAGGAAGACGTAATAAAACCGCTACCACAAAATGGGTTCTGTCAAAAACAAAAGAATTAACAAAGTCAATAATAATGGCTTTGTTTTCTTTTGTAGTTTTCTCCTGTCTGGTGTCTAGTGTAAGCGAGTTGTCATTCTTGGTCTTTTTGGGATAATTATGCTTTCATAGAAAAGAATGCATAAAGAGTGTTCTCATACCATTAAATATGTTATGTATATTCTGAGTAATATTTTAACGACTCTAATTATATTTTTTACTAATATGCATAAGCTGTGTCCATAGTAGATCGTCCTTAGCGCGACTTCGGTAATGATAGTCGAACGAACACTTGCCCCACCAAAGCCTATCGTCATGAATGACTGTGCAACGACTTTCATTCTGAGAAGGACAGTAGGTAAAAACATTATTAAATATTCTATTAAAATGCAGAATCATAAAATGGTTTACTTTCTCCATGATGATGATGATGATGATGATAGCCGTGTGTAAACGAGGATTCGGCCAAAAACCAAGAAAAACTGGCTGAAAGAAGACACGCTTTTTACGCTATGGGAACTTAGAAAGCTCTTCAAATTCTACTGCGCATGTAGTGTCTACTTGCGTGTGTGTAACTTTTGTGGGAAAAAGGTGACGTTTTTCGTGGAATTGGACAACCCAATTTAAAAAACGAAATGAATGAAAAATGCATATATTCTACTTAATCTAACCTTTCTAAACAATGTCACGCAGCGCAGCAGTAGCACTTTACTATGTTGGATATATCCCTTGCTCTTTATTAAGTAGGTAGCTAGGTAGGCCGTGAAAAGGCACAGAGTACTGACGTATGTGGATATTTTTTTAAAAATCAAGTACCAAGAAAGTCAATGAAAGGTCGATGGTTTTTAATGCGTGAATATTTATGAAAAGTTATGCAAAGTTTGACCTTTTTGAATGAAAAAGCATGTCACGCCACATTTTTGAACAATGTCACGCAGCGCAGCAGTAGCACTTTACTATGTTGAATATATCCCTTGCTCTTTATTAAGTAGGTAGCTAGGTAGGCCGTGAACAGGCACAGAGTACTGACGTATGTGGATATTTTTTTTTTAAATCAAGTACCAAGAAAGTCAATGAAAGGTCGAGGGTTTTTAATGCATGAATATTTATGAAAAGTTATGCAAAGTTTGACCTTTTTGAATGAAAAAGCATGTCACGCCACATTTTTGTATGTAAATGCTGCTGTACTATTGCCTGGATGAACTTAAATATTTGTGCGCACTTAAATACGTTATTAATTTAAATTTGAAAAAAAATTAAACTCACCATTACAGCTCCAGAAGAAAGCCCACTAAGGAAGGAAATGTAGTGAACCTGTCTGCAGACTGCTGACAGGTTGGCACTCCAAATAAATTAGTTCACTTTTGAAACTCACAACTTTTCACGTTTCGTTAAAACTGACAGGAAGCAAAAGGAGTAGTAGTGGCAATTGACTTTTATTCAATAAGTGCAGTTGCTACTACTGACGAATGTTGTCTTTGGCAAGAAATAGTGTTCTTTTCAAAAAATAGAGAGAAGATTTGTTTGTTTTAATCCGTCCGAAGATTCCTGTAATATAAACATACATGCACAAAAATTACATTATTTTTCAAGAAGTCTAAGATATCTTCAAATCACGACTAAAATAAAAATTAAATCGTTAAATTGAAACGGCAAATAGCTTCATGCATTAGACAACCTACAACAAGCTATATAGCCACGTCACTTTTTTTTAAGAAACTTACTTTTATTTCAAAAAATTTAAACTTGAGATTACACTCGTATTTTTTAAAATGCACTAACAAACACACACACAAACACACATAAAATCAATTATTTAACTAACTACCACACTAATATTCCAGCAGTGATATAGCTTTTTTAAATTATGGCAATAAAACCCGTTTCAATTTTTTTTTTGGAAATTTTATTCAACTCTACTTACTTAAAAATACATGCATACCTCACTCAAGACTACTCATTAAATTGTACTTTCAAATTTAATATTACTTTTTTCAATGTTGCGATTATTACTTGAAATTCTTAACACACTTAACTTGGCAGTGCTATTAGTAGTAGTAAGTACCCTTTGAAAAATTAACTTTCTCTCTCTCTATTTTTCCAATAATTTCAACGTACCAGTGAGTCTACCTTCAGTGTATTATCTTTCCTGTCGTCGTGTGCTGCTGGTAGTGGTAGTAATAATGATTAAAAAAATGTTTCTAGTCCAGCAGCTAAACTAATAAAACAGTAAAGCTAAACACAACAGGAACAAGTATATATCAATATTTTTTAGTTACTAAGCCGTTTCCCTTCTTCTTCACACTGCTGCACTCTAAAGATTCATTTTACTTGGTTTTCTCACCAAAGTTTTGCTTTTCATATCAAGCAAAATGTGGAATATGCATTCAATTTTTTTTGTACTAATTTTTTTTCAGTATTATATCGTTGTGTTGCTGCTATATTATATGCTGCTGCTAACTGAATGCATTTTAGATGAATGACTTTGCCTTTCGATAATTGAAGAAAAAGATCACACCACACACAATACCACCATGGGTTTTCATCAGCATTTAATCCATGAGTGAGAGACGTGTACAATATACAGTTACATTTCAATAGAAGAGTTGCAATGCATTATTATGATACTGATACTTATGTACTTACTGTTTCTACCTAATATGGATAATGTAATAATATTAAATGTGTGCAATTTTTTTTCTAGTAGAGTAGAAGCTAGCAACTCAGTTTTTATTACAAAACGTGTAGAGAGAGAGAGAGAGAGAGAGAGTAGTAGCATGCATGTATGTACATATAGAAAATGATATCAGCTTAAAACACCCTATCAACAGACATGCGCTGAGAAAACTCTGCAGTAAAAATGCCTGGAAATAGGAGAGATATTTTTCCCTAAATTTTATACTGTAGAGCTTTTACATGGCCATATATCATACATTTTTTTATTGTAAGTTTCCTTTTGGCAGATGAGCAGCTGTGTATGAAATGAAACGATACAGTTGTCTTTTTTTTGCAATATTTTTTTCCAGCACACAAAAATTACACTGGCTACTACCAACAAAATTTTTTCTTCGAAATACAACTTACCTTCACGGATATTATGGAAGACCTTCCATACACAACAAAAATAATAATATTTTTTTTTCTGCTTCTTCTTCTTCCGAAATGAAAATAAACAAAAACAAAACTCTCCACTGCTTCACCGAACCAACACGACTACTCCCGTATGCTATCCTGCTTCTGCTTCTTTCTGCCTTCGTGGACAAACTGTGCAAAATATATTTTTTTGCAAAACCAACTTCCAGTTCAATCAAGGCGACAGGAAGGCCTGTAAACGACAACGCTTTGAACTACTTACAGTTTTCCACTTTTTCTCACTCACTCACTCACTCACAACAACACAGCTTTTATGCCAAAGTTTACTGAAATAAGAAACGAGGTGAGAGCTCTCTCTTCCACAAAAATCTGTTTGGCGGAGCACCGTACTACTCTCTTCTCTTTACTGTTCTTAAAAAAAATATATAACATGCATAATATCCTTTACTTCACTTCTTTTTCTTCTTCTTCGTACCTTGTCAGTCTCCTCACTTTATTTTACTTTGTGCTTCTTCTTCTTTACTAAAACGCCCATTTTATCTTTTGCCATTTATTGTATTATTCATACACTCAATTCGATTAGGACATTTTCAGTGTGCGTGCACTGTGAATACATGTCAATAATAAAATATGATGATTCACTACACCACAGTACAGTAGCAGTGAAGACAAGTCAAGTCAAGCTTCAATGCATATTATGCATAATTTTATTATTCAGCAGAAGTAAGTACTCATGAATATTTTTATTTTTGTAAGCTTTTGTCCTATTCATATTTTTATCTCCATTGTTTTATACTTACACAGCATAAGTACTATCTGTGCTACGCTTATTATTATTTTATTATTCATAAATGATGAACTATCCCTATTTTATTTTATTATTGATTTTTTTATATATGCTCATATTAAATATTATGCTATGCAGCTCGTAAATCAAGTTTTGTCAGTAGTCAGTCAGTACATTGGTGAGTATGTGTAAGGTTGTTATTGTAGCTGTATTTATTTATTTATTTTATCGTTTTTTACTACCTATCATCTTATAGACTTCTTCTTTGTTTTTGTATTTAGGTATGCATGCATGTCTGTGCAGTTTGTGTACGTACATCATCATCATCATTGCTTTGTCGTACATTCATTCACCTTTGCAAATTGACGATGCAGTAACAACAACAACGCAAGCAAAGGGAAACCAGTTTTGTTGACATTATTTGCATATAAAATAATGCTACATGATAAGATAAAAAGAATATTACTACCTATTTATTTTGTTCCCCAGTTTTCTAGACTTGTGACTTAGGATGATGGTGGTAGATGGTACACCTGAAAAAAATATGAGGGGGTGTAGAAGAAGAAGACGAGATAAAATGGAATAGATGGGTACAAAACATTACACACTTACTCATGTTGAGTATATGCAAAAACATTGTTCAACATTTCATCATATTTTTTTTCATGAGCTCATTATTTATCATATCGTCCATCCATACCCATCCATGGTGGTGACCGTATTATTAAAACATATTTGCAATTTGTTATATATCTGGCTGCTATGCTGCATGCATGCATGTACGACAAATTATTATTGGTTATCTGTATTCTGTTCCTTATGAATGATTCATGCATAAAGTCATGGTGGCAACGGAATGGTGATGATAATGTCTTCATTTCTTGGATAAAAAAATTACTAACTATGCGATGGTACGAACAGAAAGACAGTTGGTTTTACTCTAAATCTGCCTACTCCAATACACATCCAATATCTCTGTTTTTCATCCTTCATTTAATTCATTCTTGGAATGTTATTCAACCCGACCGAACTCAACTCTGTTTTGTTTATGTGATTCATTCATAAGCGAAAATAGAGATGAACTGAGATGTGTGTTTAGTCTGTAAAATATGTATGCTTATTTATTTACGTTCGATTACGTGATTAAATTAATGGAATGTTATTCAACCCGACCGAACTCAACTCTGTTTTGTTTATGTGATTCATTCATAACGAAAATAGAGAAATGAACTGAGAAAAAAAAATAAACACTAAATTTTAAAAAAATATGAAAGATTATTAATTAATATTTTGAAAAAAAATAATTAAATGTGTGTTTAGTCTGTAAAATATGTATGCTTATTTATTTACGTTCGATTACGTGATTAAATTAACTAATTTTTTTTTTTATCGGAGAGAGTGAGTGAAAGAAATTTGCCCATGTGATTTCATGTCACATGTGAAAAGGGCATGTAACCTTTAAAAAAATGTTAAGCTGATTATATAAAAAACACATTTTATTTTGAGAAATTTTGTTGTAATACCCGAGATTATCCGGAGAGATAGAGAGAAATACTATGTTTATCATAATCACTAATTCCTGCGGCTTATTAAAATGCTTTCAACGCAAACTGACAAACAAGTTATTAAATATACGGGTCATAAAGGATAAGAGTGAGGTGAAATAAAACGTTCAAAAAAAGGTTGTCTACCTATGAAGCACATAAGTAGGTACATTAAAGTATGGACTACATACAATATTCATAAAGTTTGGAATTTAGTCATGATCCATCCAGGCCAAATTTTACAACGTTTACATATTAGCAAAGGTAAATATTTTAGAGAGGCACCGTTACATCAAATACATATTTTTTTATTGCTGAAGTATTAAGGTAGAAAAGTTGAAAAGTCTGCGTTCGGAATACTACATTTTTGAGATCGGCTTGTTTCGTTTTTATCATACGGTGAAAAGGATTTTCCCCTCATCATTCTTTTTTAGCTATATTCGGCAACTGTTTCCACCACACACTACTTGTGTGTGGTACACCTTTCCATACGTAAATATGTGTGGTCTGTAGTACTTACAGAAAAAAATATGTTTTGAAATCAACACAGCATTCAATCTGCTGAGCCGCCAACATTTCCAACTGCTAATCCCTCCATAACCCTTTTTTTTATCATCATCAGCAGCGCCGCCGTCCGTCATCATCACTTTATTTTTTTCTCTCTACCAGTTCAAACTACTTATCCAAAAACGACATGAAATGAACCGAGTTAATTATAACTGCCATATTAATTTACTTAAGTCTTAGCGAAAAAAAATGAATGAAGAGTTTTATTTAGAATATTAGAGTTTGGAATTTGGAGTATATTTTTTTAGGTATGTATATACATATGAAATATTTTTGGGCTTCTCCCTTCTCTTCATGTCATTCAACAAGCCGCCTATGACAGCTATTAGAATGATGATGATGATGATGATGACTTAACCACAAAACAGAAACACAATTTTATACGAAAATACTGCATAGAATTTTCTTTAAAGTCGAATACAAAACTCCATTCATAATAATAAGCAGAGAGGCAGACAAGCACAAAATAAAAAAAACACATGGGCAGTAGCACTACTAAAAAAAATATTTTAGCACATGCATAACTCCAGAATGTGTTTAAACTATAAACCCGTTCTCTTCCAAACATTAAATTTATTATTATTATTCTCCCACAAGCTGGCTGTGCATTTTCTGCTGTTTTTTTAAGTGATTGAGTTTGTTGAGGTATAAGCTCTACAGCAGCAGCTGCAGAATAAAAAGGAGGAAATAATATAGCAAAACTATCAACCTGGTCTGTGTATGGTCTTTTTTTTCTACTACTACTGTATTTTACTTGACTTACACTTTTGCACGCTGATGATGATGTGAAAGTCAAAAAGGCAGTATGCATGCATGTATATATTTTTTTTAGATATGCATTTCACTCCACTTACTTCTTCATAAAAGTCAATAGTATCCATCATCATCATCAGTCGCAAAAAGAAAGAGAAGGAGTACAAGCAGTATATACACTTATTGTAGTATTGCATGAAAAAATACGTATATATATATGTGTACATGCTATTGCTTCACAATGTATTGCAATTTGCAAGCAATGCAATGGTAAAAATTTTGCAAACATTTTTTTTTCCTACTACTCACTCAACTCGTACATTTTTTTTTTCGCGGAAAACTATTCTATGCAAAATATTTTCTTGTGTTGGATCAACATTTTAAAATAAGCGTGGAACATCAGATCATCATCACTACAAGAGCTTTATAGTATCACGGTTGCCAATAATATTTCCTCGACATTATCATCCTCATAATATCCTTTCGTTCGGCACCATCAAAGTTCTATCATCAATATCAGAAAAAGTGGCAGAGGTAGTGGTGGTGATGGTGCTGGCAATATAGTAGTTTAGCAAGTAACATGATAATCAGTCTAAACTAAAAAAGAAGAGGCTTAACTTTTTAACAGAGTAACACAATAAAAAAAAACTATATACGTGCATACATACATATATATCCACATATAACATTGTATGTAATATCATGTGTCTTATCCAATTCAATTCGCCATACATTCAGTCATTTTGAAACAAACCATTAGTCTACTACTACTATTACTACTACTACTGTAGCATTGCAAACCGACGAAACAACATTATCATCATCATCATCGTCGCCGTCGTCGGCAACAACGTCAACAAGAAGAGAAGAGAAGCAGAAGCACACTACTATTACTACTACTACTACTGCATCAATATATATACATATTTTTTTATATGGATTTTTTATTATTATTATTTTACTTTACAACTTCTCTTTCTGCATCTATCTACTACTACTACAAACCAAGTCTGGTGTGGTGGTGGTATGGATGGAATGGAAAGAGATAAAGATGTTTTGTTCTTGGTGATGATGTGAGGATGGTGAAATAGAGATTGAAAGAGAGAAGAGAAGAGAGAGAGAAGAGAATGTATCTTCTTTTTACTATTTTGTATTACTAGTAAAGTAAAGTGTTGAGTTTTAGTTTAGTCCTCATTGTGAATTTACACGAGACACAGGGAAGACCACACGACAGAGAGAGAAGAGAGGGAGGAGTGTTTTTGTGTGTTTGCTTGTATTATTATTATTATTATAAAAAAATAAAATAAATAGTTTTTTTTTCTACTTTGTGCTTTAATGTGTAGTAGTAGTGCAGTGGTTTTTTAAGAAGAAAAAAAAATTGTATTTTAGAGGTTCACTGCGAAGAGAAAAAAAAAATTTGTGAGCAAGTTCATTGCAACGCTGAATTAGTGTAAAAAGATATTTTTTTTTTGAGTAAAAAACGACAAGGGGAAAAAAGGAGAAGAGGATTTTATTTTATTTCATTCCAATTTGATACAATATTTAAAAAAAAGGAAATTTGACATCAGACAGGATCGTGTGTTGAAAGGTCAGTGAATATTTAATAATTTAATTGCTTGAAATATTTTACACGCTGAGTGTTTTGTAGGGCCTGTTGAGTACTGATATTAATGTACACACACTTTATGTCATGTGTAGTATGTTTCTACCTGTTTTCGAGTATATAGTTTAATTTGTTTTAAGTTATATCGGGTGACGTATTGGTTTGGTAGTATTGAGGTGAGAGAGTACACTGCTTGGGTTTCGGATCACTTTGCTTGAGTAAAACTAAACGTATTTTTCTTTGAAACTTTCTCGATCACTCTTTTGAAATGTCTGGCAGCAGTAAAATGTGGTGGTGGCGGTGGTGAGTGGTGACAGCAGCAACGTGAACGTATTTGAGACGACAAGTCAATGAATCTTACGTGCTAGATGAAATATTATTCAGATGCGATTTTCTTTCTGTATTTTTTTGGATTGTCATTTCTCTTTGCTTTTGAAAAGAAATTAAGCAATCAAAGCGTTATAAATTTAAACTTAAAAAAAAATGTTTTAAAAAATCGGCTAAACTTTCTACAGAGAAATGAATAAGAGCAGCAGATTAATCATTCAGGAATGCTAATAGATTAGTCGAGAGAAAAAAAAACAATTTTTTTTCGTTTTATTTCCTTTTGTATCATCATCACATTTCAACCATTTCGTAATCAAGCTATATAATATACCTATAAGCATGCATGCCTACCTACATACACTTTTTACAGGTAAACAAATGGCATTTTTTTACAAGCTTGTAATTTTTACGGTTTTGTTTTTGTCTGTACAAAGAACAACAACTGGTTTTTTTTCCTGGCGTGGTTGCATTTTTCTTTTACTGAGGCAAGTCAATAAACAAAAAAAAAATTCAGTGGCTCCGTCCGTCCGTCTGTCCCTCCAACCGAGTGCCTTTTTTTGTTGAAGGTAAATAAATAGACAAGACACACCACCACTACCACCTCGGATAAAATTGTATTACCAATTATCATGTTAGAGGGTGGTGGTGATGATGTGGGTAAGCAATGAAATTCTTTTCTAAACGAGAAGATGAGACCTTGAAATTCCAGGCAGTTTACCTTCTGTAAAAACATGACTTGATGACGCCACAAACAACATTCTGTACTGAAACTGGTACCATCATCATCAAATAGTAAAAATTCTTTTGACATCTTTCACGTAATACTATTGTTTTCCATGTGGTAAAATGTAGAACAAAATAAAACAAGGCTTTGACGACAAGGTTCGTTCGTGAAGGAATTTTCAGGAGGAAAAAAAATGTAGATGCAGATGAAATCATATTATACCTTGTACAGATTTCTGATAACCAAGTTGGCACCAGCCAGCCAACAAGTCAGATCATCACGTGAAGAAAAAACATTTCTTTTGATTAGGTATTTAATAAAAAGTGTATAATAGTTTGGATGAAACTTTTTTCGAATTATTCGTCTTCTTTGAAATCCAGCCAGTAAACTTTGTATAACTTTAAAAAAAATATATTAGCTACAACATTTTACCTTTTAAAATGTCGTAAAAATATACATAATTGGTTTATTACTTTAAAAAAATTATTTACCTACTTTCCTTTTAAAAGTGGAAGGTGGAAGGCCACATGTTTTAAAAACAGTTAAAATTGCTTTTACAACGAAAAATCTTGTTCCGGCTTTTTTTTTCATTTTTAAAACCTCTCTCCTTCCTGGGCACATCTCCAGTAAAAAAAAAATATTTCCTGAAATTCGACAAACAGCATTTTTATCGGTAAACTGACATCGTCATATTATTTATATCATAACAAGCTGACTCATAAAAAAGAGAGACAGAGAGAGAGAGAGAGAGAAAAGAAAGAGTTCATTTTATTACTGCTTGTATGTTTACAAATAAAACGTTGTTCCAATAAAATTTTAATGTAATTATTGTTTTTAAATCAGATACAAACAACGTTTTATGCTCTTTTCCAAATTCAATTTGGAAGTTGATCAAGCTTTCTTTCTTTGAAAATAGCGTCACTTAATAAATCATGTCATTTATTCGTTTGATCCAATAATCTGTTACGGAACATATTTCGTTCGTTCATTGATTCACTTTTCTCAGAAAATTCTTATGACAAGTGATTATGATATTAAACCTCGATAACAAAAAATAGTCAAAGAGAAGAGGCAAAAGTCCAAAGGCCACCATTTCCATTTTCATCAATACCATTAATTACATTCGAAGGACATTTTTGTTAAATAAAAATGAAAATAGTAAATATTTGTTTTTCTAAAAAAAATTATACTTTACGTATTTATCTAACTGTTTGACAAAAAAAATGTGGAAGAAAATAAGGTAGCTGATTTAATGCATTTAATTAAAGGTGCAGCAAAAAGCAAAGAGAAAAAAAACAGCTCTCCTCCGGTAAACAAAATTCCTCTTCTGTGTGTGTACCTTTTTACTACTTACCTTGTAAAAAAAATTCCGCACTTATGTATGTTTTTTTTATTATTTGATCGTTAGATCAATATTAAACTGTTTGTTTACATTTCCATGAAAAAAAAACGAAGGTAAAATTAGTATTCATATTAAATATTAAATCCCATCTGTATCTGTCTATAGGACAAAAAATTAATTATGGAATATATTGAGGTGTGATGATGATGATGTGTGGATAATAATGAGTGACAATGCCCATGNATTAAATCCCATCTGTATCTGTCTATAGGACAAAAAATTAATTATGGAATATATTGAGGTGTGATGATGATGATGTGTGGATAATAATGAGTGACAATGCCAATATTGAGTATTCATAGTCAATATTGTCATAGTCATAATAACATGAGGAAAAATGTAGATATGTCGACAGGGAACTTTCTATCTAACCTAAGTTTTCGGACTAGCTGATATTTTTAAATGCATTTTTTTTTGTATCAAGCCAAGCAAATCCTCTACTGACTAAGCGTGTGTAGGAGGCATCATCATCTTACTTAAAATTGCCTACATGTGTTTAATACAACAACACTTTTATAATAATTATTTTGTATGTTATCTTGATTCTTGGTATTTCCTGTCCACACTACACAAAAATAAAACTTTGTGAAAGTGCAGGCAGGTAAGTATGTAGAGTAGAAATATATAGATTTTTTTTTATATATCCATATTAATTTTCCATGTCGCACATGAATGAACTTTAAATGCACCTGCTGAGAACATGTGAGAGAGAGAGCTCAGAGGAGACATGCTGTGTGTGATGATGATCAGATAACCAAGCAAGTCACAGAGTTTACTAGTAAGTACCTTACCTACCTACAATCTAGTGTGATTTTGGGAAAAAGATAAACAAACAAAATATAGCCAGGTTGAATAGATAAGAAAATTAGGCAAATGGGCAAACAGCTAAAAAAGTACAGGGAGTAAAAAAAAAAAATCTGAAGTGGCAATTTTGCAAAAATACGCTATAGAAAATAATGTATTCCCATTTACCACTTAAACTTAATGCATCCTTCCATAATATTCTGTATGTACATGTCGCCCACTACTACTACTGAAGTGTCATAAAAAAAATTGCAAAGAGGAGAACACACCTTACATATGTGCCAGATATTTTTTTACCCTGTCTCTTCCGAAACGGTGGAAAATAAAATCAACTTGTTTGCTATAAAAAAAACATGTAGAAAATCTACTGGTTTTATTAGCAAGATCTTTTTTCTTTAAAAAAAACAGTGGTAGTCCATCTCAGCCATCATCATCAGCATTACGATGACATCTTTTGATAATCTTCTCTTTTTTTTGTAGATGATATCTACTCTGGAAAAAATAAAGAGAAATCTTCTTCTTTCTAATTTTATTATTTATTATCACACGTACTTATACGATTAGCACTACATCAAGCACCAGATGTGTTTGAAGCTAATTTATTACATGGAAATTAAATTGTGTATTTAATGACATGGTCAGAGAAGAAACACGTGCTCATTTTATGATGTCGAAAAGGATACATAACTACTCCCTAGTATGTGCCCAGGTGCATGAAAAAAAAATTGTACAACAAGGTCACCTTACTCTGTGTGCCAGGAGGTCTCTTATCATATTTTTTTTACGTTAGAAGAATTTTCCGGTAATTCTAAACCTGCTTAGCTTGGTAGAAAGAAAGAAGCTTGAAGTATATACAGTGTTTAGTTCTTGGACACGATAGTAAAATGACCTTCAATAAAAATCTGCAACTGCGGTCTACTCTAATTTATTATTATTATTATTATTCGGGCTACTATAAAGAATAAAAATAATTATATTTTTTTGCTACAAAATTTATATACTCGAAATAAACTATAAATGTCTGCTTATTACTCATAATATAGAAAATGCACTGGTAAAGAATTAAGTTAACTGCCTTAAAAAACGGTAGTAGTTTCCTATCGTTCTGCTGCATGAATGCAGTTTTCCCAACCAAATCCATAATCAGCCATCCACCACAAACACGAAGTTTCCTTCTACCAGGAATCTCTTCAAGTCCTACCACCACTGCAATGGCAATAACTTAACTTTTTAGTTTGAGTTTCCGCCGACAGTGAAAGGCAATTAGTCTTTCTTTCCTTCTCCGGACCGGCAACCATAAAAGAAAATCTAAGTTCTGGATGAATTCTCCAGCAGCGCTGTAAATTTCCACTCTCTTTTCCTCGAACCAATTTTCACTTCCTTCCAAGAAATATAAAGAGTTACTTTCTACTGGAAAAAAACATCCATAAAAAAAATAAAATTAAGTGAAGGAAGGCATACTACACACTGCATGTATTCTAGAGCTGTGATCATACTGTTCCCCTTTTCTTCTCCAGAAAACTTCTGGCAGCTCGGCTGGCTCCATTTAATTCCACTTTAAACGAGACAACCAGCAGTTTGCCAATTTTTTAAGCAAGAGAAAATGAAGTTAGAAGTTTAGATTTGATTAAAACTTCTAAATTTTGACAAGTCTTTTCCATCAAGATGGAAAAGTAGGTGATTAAGTTAGTTAAATGCAGAAATAAATAGATTTATGCAGTTTCGCAATCAAATAAAAAAAAACCTTTCATGTTCCAACTTTATGCGCATACAAAATCTTGTTCGCCAAGTTGTCTATCTTGTTGCGCCACCACTACCACCAGTAAGCAGCAGTGCCTAAATAAACCAACAAAAAAAGACAGAGTGAAAGTCAAGCTCAAGCTTTCATTTTACTCACCTTGAAAAAAAAGGACTTGACTTGTCACGAATGCACGAGGAAAAATAATAGGAAATAGAAGGAACCAGAACATGTAATCATGTCATCTAGAAAATAAAATAAGAGAAAAAAAACATGCCATGCCATGCCATGTCACGACATGAATTAAACGGCAAAAATAAACGAAACAAAATAACCGCTTTTCTCTTTGCTTGTATTTGTGGAGTGGAAAATGAGTAGTGTTGTGTGGTTTAATAGGTTGTTAAAATGAAAGGTAATAAAAAATATAATGATCATTGGGGAAAGGGCTGGCTTTATTAATAGCCTGGCTTGGCCATGTACAAAACCTCAAAAAGTCAAACAGACAAGCCATTCCATTTCCTCCTCCTTGTTTTTGTGTGTGTGTGTGGGTTTAATTGAGTTTGTTTTGTTTTGGTTTAGTTTTGGCTGAAAATAAATAATGTAAATTTGAAAATGTCTTTTTTGTTTATTGTTGTTATTGCAGGTGTGAGTTTTACTGAGGATTTCACGGTCAAATAGATTCTATTCAAAAAATAATCCCATTTTGAAGATTTACGAGAAGGTTCACTCTGCTCTACTGGGAATAGTGTGGAACTGGACGGTTAAAAGTTTTTACCGTTTAAAAAAAAAAAAAAATTCTTCCTTGTCCACTCTTCAGATTCGGAATAACTTGCCTGGCTTGCCAGTTGGGTTGAGGAGGAGATATTTTGGATCGTGTTCGTTGTTACGACTGGCCTTGTGTTGACCAGCGTTGCAGAAACAGGATCATGGTTGGATTACACTTAACCGTGAAAGAAATAAACTTTGGTTTTCGGATTTTCTTTGGAGTCAAGTGACCTTGACTGAGCGATTGAAAAAAAAATATATCACAATTAGAAAAAGTAGTAGATTCACTCCAGCAGAATCTTTGGTTAGTTAATCACACATTAAAAACGTCATCGCCCATCATCATTGTCAGTCTACCTAACTACACAAGTCATTGTTGTTAACAATTAGAGACTGAAAAAAAAAACCGAAAGAAAGTCTTAATTATCATCAACAGTCAATTCTAACGACCCGAGTACTTCCTTCCAGGGCTCTGTTTTTTTTTTAAAAAAGCCTCACACAAGTTCATGTGAGCTGAAATAACACGTCTCCAGAAAACATCTACACTACTTACTACTTCATTCCATTTTTGAGATTATTCTACTTTGTACCTGTTTAAAACTACACTACATTTTATTAAAATTAATTAAACCTACAATTAAAAAGTTCATTTGCTGCTAACGAGAAAGCAAAGACTAGCTTCTAGGAAAAATGGTGAAGGATAAGCCAGATCAAACCCGAATTTATGACGAGGAGGGATACCGTCAGAGAGCGGCGTGTCTTTGTGTGAGGAATGAATCTGAGTCAGAGGTATGCCGAGTTAATAAATAATTTAATTCAACACTGCATTAATACTTAAGAGCATTTAAATAATGTGTCCAGTTAACCCTTCAATTTTTTGGGCTTGATTTTAAGTATGTGATTATTTATGTATTTGTAATAATAATTAATATTTAATTGGTGAAAGTTCGAGTTTGTCTAATAAAAAAAAGAATTAATCAAACAATTTTATTATTGTGGGTCACCAGAATATCTTGTTGTTTTTCTGAATATGACAAGGTTCTCCTCGTCTCGTCCTCGAAAA
>JAHZMZ010000904.1:0-22714 GCA_027743805.1 Lepidocyrtoides sp. E14
GCCTAAAATATAACGAAAAGTATAGTTGAAGTGAAGTTAGCTGAGTGGTGGTGGAGGAGGAGTTTTTCCATAATGTATTTTGTGCATCATCATCGCAACAACAGGGGGAGGAATTGGATCGGGGGATTCTTTAGGGTGCCAAAACCTTAACCCAGCAAAATCCTAGCGTTTTATTTACTTTAGAATCGCAGGACAGGACGGCAAAAAACTAACTATCTGACCCAACAACCCAACTCTGGCGATACAGATTTTGTGTGAAGCATACCAAAATGCAAATCAAAAATACATCGAGTGCTACAATATAAATTCATAAAATGATACAGTTGGCGAAAGCTCGAGTTTGAAAAAAAATCATCCTTTTTAGCCATAAAATGACTGCAATTAAAATGATACAGTTATGATATAACGTACTCAGTCATGAAGCACAGTTTCTTGTACTCTCATATCGTATACCGAAGTCTGGGCACTTGTAAAACAATTTTTTATCAATAATGCCGTAAATGATTTGTACACGTTTGCATCAATTGCAAAAATATAAAATAAAATAACAGTTTGAAAAGAAAAATCGTGTAAGGATCCATGATACTATACTGGCGTAACGATTGTAATGACGGAACTACTTTTATAAACTCACATTCAATTTTCATCAATTTTTAGCATGTACTTTTCTTTAATACATTGGATATTGGATTAGGTTTTTCGTTTTTCATTGTTCGGTACTTTTCTAGGGAGTTGTATCTGGGATCTCAACAGATTTACGACTGCATTAAACAATTCAATACACATTTGTATTACAAATATGACATAAAACAAGGACTGTTTGTCCAGTTGCTTTAATCATTATCATTGTAAGGCACCAGCTGCATGGTGATCTTATCTGGTTAATTAGTGATTATTACCGTATTTTAGGCCCGAACTTATACATTATATGCATGTTAATCCAGCCAACTTGGTTGTGTGATGTGATTTGCTTGAAGACTATAGATAAAAAGCATAATACCAGATAGACATCAATACTAGTAAATACACACCATAAATATGTATGTCATGTACTATGATTTTGCAGCCTTCAGGTAACGCAGGACCTTGAGAAAGCACAACTCCCACATCATCTTGGTGGAACACTATTTCCAACTTTGCAGTATTCCATTTTCGTTGACTTAATATGATGCGGTAGTGCAGTGCAGGCAGGGAGAGAGAACTTTCGGAGAGAAGAAATTAAATCATCAATAATTTACCTCATACAAAAGACAGTAAATTGAGCAAATCAGTAAATAAAATAAAATAATATTACTTTTTAAAGCAGTTAGCGGAATCCACGGTCATGTCTATATAATCCAGACCCGAAAACGTAGTATGTCTATGAGCTAGAGTAAAAAAATATTAGAGCGTTTATACTATGTATTACTCCATAGCAAGAAAAAAGATTTAAAATGATGAGGTGCACGGGATTGTAGTGGAGAATTTTTATTAATTTGCCAAGCTTTCGAGCAAGATTTATCAATAATTTATTACTACCTTACCTCTATAGTATCGTAGATTTCAAGCATGCCAAATTCCTTTTCCCAAATCAAATGATTTTCCGGTTTGGGTTTTGAATCATGGAATTCATTCATGGTTACATTTTTATGGACCTTCAGAAATTCAGCATGTCGCTCTCTCTCTCGGCAAAAGGTAGCACGATCAGTTTGCTATGTCTTGCTACTCATCTTGCTGTGTAGGTTACTGTGTGTGGTGGTGTATCGTGTATAAATAATATTGAAGGAAAAGTGGAGCCGCACTGACTTTTGCATTCAACCTGCCACGAAACAAACGTTAGCCAGTGATCGGATTTGGTGCTATGAAAAAATCTGCTATAAAGTAAATCTTTCATTTCATATCCCTCCATTTTGAGTTGATGACGATAAGCAAAAAGCTTTTCAAAAGGCTTATTTGCTTCACACTTAGCTACCTGCTTTCTGAATGAACAAAGAAAAATCAAAAAGGAAGAATTGTCTCAAGTACGATGGCTTTACATTCGCTGACGATGGTGCACAATGTTGAGTGGTGATGAGCGCAGCGTAGAGCTCGAGCCGGTGGTTATCGCAGTCATCATCCTCATTTTTTATTACTATGAATATCAGGTAAATATGTGTTAGCAATATAATATATAAAAATATATACGTCAGATATCAGTGTGCGTGTATGTAATATGTAGATGTTTACTCAATGCACTACATTTTATAGGAGGATATGAAAAATATACATGTAAAAATTCTCACCTATAATAATATGTAGAATGTACTAGTTAGCGTTCATAATATTATATCTATAGCTCCACAGAGGCATCGATTCTCGACAAAGTACATAGTACTGTAAGTTGTAAAAATCACTTCAACAATCTAATCTACGCAATGCAGAATCATCGAATGCAGTCGTCACGAACTGTTCAGTGAACGCGACTTGCCACAACTTTGATAGATTCTCTAGCCAGGAGATTGTGCTTCAGTGGAACTCTCCCCTTGCGTTTTCTGTAGAAATGAGCTAGAGAATAGCAAGAGAAGGCGAGTGAGAAGCACAATATCCAGGCACCAAGTGGATTTGCTGTGTTGGTGATGTGACGTTCCTCTGAATCCATGATCATTACGATTATCCCTTTTTAATCCCCATTCGGGCTCTCAACTAGTTTAAAAGGCTGTTGTTCGTTTTAGGTGTAAACAAAAAGAGATTCTTTACTTTTACTATTTCACTTTTATAATCCCTTGTTATACCCTCTCGGTCGGTATAAACATGTAATCCTCTGTAGATAAGAAAAGAACTCTTTTTTCATATCGATGATGATAATGATGCGGGTGGTGGGTGTGGTATCAAACATGGGCTACTCCAGATGGGCTTCACCTTCACCCTGTATTGGAGCCTGCTTTACAAACATTCTCTATTGCTGGTGTCTTTTGCATACTGCCAGACTAAGTAGAAAACACCAAACCAGGCAGGATTCTAAGTCTAAACCTATCATCGAGTAAACTGAACGGATGTACATGTTTTCTGGTTTGGCGTACATGAGGAGGAGGACTCCAGCGTTCACCTTACCACAAAACTGACTCCACTTTGTGAAAGGAAAATGTACTAACAAAATTCATCCTTTTCGTTCTTTTTGTATGCAACCGTGAATGTGTACATCGCGCCTTGTATCTCGTTCCTCATAAAATATGCATTACACCCACGTCAAAAAATTGCCAGCTCAAAGGTATAATATGAAAAAATAGAACTGTAAAAAATTATATAAACATGTTTTTTTCTAATTGGTCACCTCTATTTTATTACGTTAGAAATTTATAAATGAAGACACCTTGCACTTTAACCTCCACAAATATATTTTCAGACAGTACCATTAACTTTTCAAGCCATATATATATTTCATCAGTTTTTGATTGTGTTACTTTTGTCTGTTTTGTCGATGTCTGTGGAGTATCAGCGCTCGAAAAGCTCATTTGTCACAGCACAGTAGTAGTTAGTTGTAAGTAGTGATCCAAGCAGACCTGAGTCAGGATACCTGACTAGAAATATTTCTACATCTTTTGAAATGGAAACAATCAAGCTAAGCTGTTGGGGATCTGCTTCCAATAATCAATAGCAGAACAATCTGAATAAAGCAAAAATACATGACCAACTTTAGCAGTAGAAACGTTCAGTATTTGTCGCAGGTAGCTGTTTACTAATTTTCATCGCTTACCAATCTTAGCAGAAAATTTTCCTGCTCTTCTGCCGAATCCATATCCATTCTGCACGGGATTCTCTGTTGTGATGCTTTATTATAAACACAAATTAAAACAGACAAGGGTTATGGAATATACAAAATTTATTAATTACGGAAATATAAATTATTTTTACTGGAGAAGGCACCAAGTGAAGTACTTTTACATGAGAAAGATAGGTAAAATCACATTAGTTATATCTTACGGTAATTACTCTATTCTTGTCCAGTAGTAGTAAACTAGGCACTGAAACACACAAGACACTACTGCTCATGGAGATGTCGGAAATGAAAATAATATTCTCCGTAAGAAGATTTATTCTCAGCTAACGCCATCAACGTAATAGCTAACGGTAATATAACTTGTATGCACGGGTATGTTGTGTACAAGGAGGAAAGTTGAATAACTAAGCTAGCTATTAGTAGCATGCTTATTGCGGCACGCACAGCACTGTAGTATTTCATTGGTATTATTGGTACACCTTGGCCAGGGCCCTTAATGTTAAATCCAAATACCTAGTGTAAAGAACACTTAAATGAAGTGGAAACCTTAGCGGAAGGAAGTAGAGGAATAATCACCACATCTCCTCAGTCAGTCATGTATAAAAAAGTAACAACATTGAACACTAGTCAAGTACAAATATAGTCAACACGAGAATCATCAAATATTGCATTTTCCAAGGTCTACTCCTCTCTGGTTTCAGTGTCAACTTGAAGCGTGAAGCAAGAGAAGAAATGACCTTCCGCATAGCAAAGTAAGTTCACAGCAAATATTCTATTTGCCAACAATGTTCATTCCTTCCTGCCTATAAAAAACTCCGTTGTTTACCGTTAGACTTACCTACACACACAGCCTGCATATTTTACAGTAATATTGAATGGTACTAATGAATGAAAAAATATGTATTTTCTTGCCTCAAGACCATGTATGTGGAAGTTGTGTACGGGTATGCATGATATGCTGTGGTTTACTCTTTAAACATGACAAAGACGTGATATACACGAAAACATATATATTCAGTTGTCATTAAAGCAAAAGCTACAATTTAGCAGTTGGCAAACGGACTCGCTAGTGTGTAAAAATGATAGTATTGTTAAGTGCGCTTGTTAATCCCATTTTTTCCAGCTAAGCCAATCGTTAATCGTAAAAAAATTTCCCAATATAGGAAGTCCCCATCTTTTGCTTTGAGTAGAAAGGGGGTGGAAAAACTTAACAGTAAACTTGCCAACACGTTTCTATCTTATAACAGTTTGTCTAACTCTAGTTCTTTTAGAGGTTTCTCTCAACAAGAAACAAAATGATTTATTCTATGCATGGTTGACTTTTTAAATCTCTTTACGCGTTACAGAATGTCAAAGGCGTTGATTGTATTGCATAAAATGCATTATTAATACACTTTTACGATACTTTCAACACGAGTGATGTAGAAAGGAGTTTAATCAAATGCAGGTAGGGCATTTCCTGTAACCTGTAATTAAACTATAATATCAATATTAAATGCAAAAGTACGAGCCTTCATAAACATCTCAAAAGTCTTCAATTTTTTTCTTGGCATGAAATGACAAGTAAAACAAACTCAAAAGTAATGTTTCAAAGAAATTATCGAACCTCTGGAGCATGTTTTTTCAGGTTGCATTTGGTTCATTGTATTCATTTGGAATATTGATCTTCACGTTTACGTTTCATGATACTGTCATTATCACTCGATTCTCATGTTGCAATACTTGCAATGCAATATGCTATAATATGTATGCAAATACCTACAAACAAAACAAAGGCAATCGAGGACAATCAACCATTTTATCTATTTTATAGGTACATGCATCACATAATATCTCCAATTTTAGTCAAGGGACCTGTCCCTAGGCCACCGGCATGGTTTCGTCGCTACCAATCAATAATATCTCTCAAAAATTGGTAGTTTAAAATATGCTGGTATTAACGAAAGATTGCGCAATACTAATTAATACCCCGTACTTGCTGCCGACAAACTCCACATCGCCACTGAATCAATAGCGGATTGTAAGGACAACTTTAGTCTGCACTCTTACTTTTATTACAACGATAATGTTACATGCACTTATGCTCTGCGTTATTCCTGTTGGTAAACAATGATACACTTGACCCAAAAAGAGGGAGTCATCATCCTGATCTCCTCTCTGATCGCCAGCGTTTGCACTCACATTATAATGGGGAATACACAATACGCACACGGCATGTGTGTCGGATGTAGGCATGTCTTTTGCTTGCTTGTTGTATCTAGATTCTAGATGTTCATCTCTTTTTTGAGCCACACTGCATTGATTCGTAGTAATAATTATCTATTATTCCCTTCATTTATAAAGGAAAAGATCAAAAACTCAATCTCTTTTGATAGCGGTGCTTGATTGCAAATCATACCATTATATGAGCTGTTAATAGGTAAAGAATCTATAGTCATGTGCATTTTATGTACAGGATGATCTTCACATTGATCCATGCATGGGTGCACTAATTCACAGTTATGACGGTGCATTTCATGTTTCTTCACATTTACATGTCGTTATCGCATCCTCCCATTGTTCTTTTTGTGAAGAATCCACAAAAAAAACCTTTGGATGAGGATTGAGGATGATAAAAATGATTAATTATACGGCAATTTGATCAAATTAAGTCGTCATAACCTTAATAAAGGGTTATAGCAGGACACTGGGAAGGGTATACAAAGAAACAAGACAAAAGCCGGAAGACACGTGTGTTTAAAGTAAACAAATAATCTTTTCTTTAATATTCATAATTTAGACATTGGTGAACATAAAAATTAATAAAATGGTTTCCAATAAAACATACGTAAAATTAACACTAGTACACAGTATAATAATGACTTTTTGGAGTTCATTGCTCGATTTATATGCAGAATATGCAGAAAAGCGTTTAAAAACAAATTAAGCTTTTGTCGCTGATGCGTCATACATTAAAACTATGGAAGAGTTACATATTATATAAAATAAAACAAAGAGGGTAGAATAATGGCCATGCAGTGACTTCAGCACAACCCAATTTTTTTAAAACATTTCAGGAATTGGTTTTGCACTAAACTGTTGCAGTTATAATTGTAGGATAAGGGAATAACAATTTATGTGTAATAGATAATACAAGCTACTACTCAAAGTCCACAGGTACAATGCATACGTGTTTAACCGTGGTATTGTACACTGTATGATCCAGTGTTGATGTCAATATTTCTGGCTGGGTGACCGTGGAATTGTTGGGGGTTGAATGGAGCTTGTTGTGGAGCCTGTGGCTGATAGTAGTTTTGTTGGGGTGGGGCGGGGGCAGCTTGGTAGTTAACAACGTGTTGTTGTTGTTGGGGTTGTTGGTAAGAGACTGGAGCAGGTGCTTGGTGGTTAACTACATGATGTCTTTGGGGCTGTTGTTGTGCGTAAGATACTGGAGCTGGTTCTGGAAGAGTGAATTGCTTTTGTTGCCTGCGACCTCCTGGTCTTCTTCCAGCTGGACGTCTTTGCTGAAATTGATCTTGTTGTTGTTCGGCTTGGTAAGAGTTTCTATCGTAGGCGAATGGTCTTTCGTATCTTTCTGGATCATAGAAACCACTGTCGTCAATGGGGTCATGGGCCATTGCTAATGCAGCCTGTGGAGCTCTGACATCAGTTCCTTGTGGATGGAATCCCTGACGGGATGCACCATACTCAATTTCACGGAGAGCTCCGGTGTCATCGTAATATCCATACTTTCCACGGACTTCACCAGCCTTACTCTTGGTCTCAATTTTGTAAGAGCCATCAGCAGCTTCGTATCCGTAAGTGTATGAGCCATCCTCTTCTACCCTGAAAAAGACCAATTAAAGGAAAGCATGATAACCTGAAACTATTTTAACCTGGAATACTTTTGGTGCCGAAGTAGTAGGTATTTTACTTACTTGTTAATTTGACGAAGAATTGGAACTGGGGTAGTGGTTTGCCTGACTCCATCCTCAACGGGTCTTACCCGGGCACCACCACGCTGGGCTTGAGCCACAACGATGACACTAAGAACAAACACTGCAACCTTGAGCATATTGATTTTTAAAATGTTTCACTATTCACAGATTTATCACAAAATTACTTTTTATACACGTTGGGCACACCCAACTTATCTTTCACCTTTCCTGACAATTTCACAACTAAAGACTGTTTTTTAACCTTCAAACCCCTTTTATATGAGCTATAGAAATCAAGTGTGGTCACTAATGCTGAAGTGAAAAGGATGCCATTATCCACAATGAATGAACTGCCTTGATTATTCATAAGAAAAAAGGGAGCCATTCCATTTTGCTCTAGTACAAATATTCATAAAAATATCGCGTCTTACATTTTGCTCTTCTTACGTGTCCAACCATATCCAATCATTTCATTGTTGTTTAAATATTATAATAGTGCAATAATGCAGAGCAATGTACATAAGTACATAGTAGTGGCCATTTCATTAAAGATTGTATGTCAACTCTCTATATATAAATTGGTAATAATGTGACTGCATCATAATAATCATAATCATGGTGTAGTTGTTGAGTTTGTTGTTCGTTCTTGTTATTGGGAAAGGGTGTTTTTTATGGAAGTAGCCGAGTTTGTATTCATCTCAAATGGGCCAAGAAACAGTGCAGCAGTGAAGTCAACGTCAGCAAACCTGGTCTACCTATTTTTTCTGAGTACTTAAAATAAATATGTAAGAATCATTTTATTTTGCAAACAGACAAGCAATCTACTACTGGAAGCGTCTGCCAAAATTCTAAATTGTTACTACAGCTTACTATTACTTACCTGCATAAATGACCAACCACCTTTTGCTATTATTATATTGCTGCTGTCACTATTTAGTGGCTCAACACGCTATATATCGAGCAAGAGTTTGTTAAAATTATGCATGTGTAACGACCGAAGGCAGAGGTTTGGTCAATGGTCATTGCAGTAGTAAATGACTATGAGACAAACCAAACTACAAAAGAAATCGTTTGGTAATAGTAATAGGATTCCATGCAATGGTAGTTGTGTACGAAGGGGTACTACAATTGCAATCAATCAATCAGATCAATTTAGAAAAAATGAAATGGTGATGGGTAAACGATAAATGCAGCTTGAGGGCTAAGCTATTTTCATCCACAAGTAATTTACTCACCTGTACTTGTTTCGACAAAGTGAGATTAAATGACAAAGATGCAAAAACACTTTAGCTCTGGTCCACATGCGCATAAAATTTCGTCATGAATCCCGTTCTAATTTTTGATTTCTATGCATTTCTTTTGCACAAAGAAGAGTCATGTACAAAGGAACGTTTTGATAATGAAACGTAATTTCAAATACATAAAAAACCGATAGAAATTAATAACAGATTAGGTACTAGCGTCCTATGTAATTAGGCGCTGATTTCTGGAACTTCTTTGGTGGGACAAGTAAAAAATATGGATTAATTACCTGCATATTATAAGACACACATATATAGAAAACTCCAGAAGCATACAAGGTAGATGTTATGCATTTGTATGTATGTATGTATATCGAAAGGGCAAACAGGAACTGGATTATCAAGTTCATTTTATTTCGATACTGTAGGTTTTGGAATCATGCTCTGCATAAATGATGAGATCAGCAAAAATCAATTGGAACTCCATGCAGAGAGACGAGTAGGCCTGTCCTTTATAAAAATCATCCCGATATGAGGCAGATGACCATGTAAATTGAGCAAAAAAGGGTGGAGGTATGTCTCATCCTGATCTTGATCTTTGCATACCTGTTTGTTTTTTTGTGGTCATGCCTGCCTGCCTGCCTGCTTGTCTGCTTATGCAAACCACGACAGAAAAAGTGCTATCAATTGGAACAAAAAGACAATGTTTGGTTCTTTTGCGATGTGCGATATTCTGATTCAAGGACATCGACAATATTAATCTTAACACAATTTTATAAATGAGTAGGTAGATGGAAGTGGTTTTAGTTGCATATTCAGTAGCATTAGTCAATCACAAGAGCTTTAAAAAATGTCATTGGCAATATGGGTGGATTAGAACGCAGCAGCAGGTAAAATCTGGAAAACACGTAATAGACGGTCAAGATGTGTTCCCATCAATTTTGTCAAAATATATATTCATATTCGTATGCATTATCGATGTCCAAGGTTCATCATTTTTATTAGTTGTTCAGTTGCTGTTTTGCCACGGATGGACCCTGGGTAAAATTAGTCGCAAATCGTCAATATGAAATGTATTTTACTTGTATACTTGTGATAATAAATTACTGTTAATTGAACCAATTAAAAATGACCAGTTTGTCGAGTACAAAAGATCATAAACCAATCTTCTATGCATGCGTTCAGCATTCCATTCCATCCAACCAAAAAGTATAGTTTGTAGGTACTTGAGCATGCAAGTTTTTAGGTGATTTTTTGAACGTACATGATGGAACAGAATGATGATTATGCGGAAACAGAGACATGCATAATATTATGTACTGGTGATATGAGAACTTTAAATCTACTGAAAGAAAACAAAGAGTTAGGAAAATGCTGCAGATTTTGTTTCTGGTTTATCTTTACAGACTAGATATACTATGCAGAGCTCTCTGGCTCTGACTCATCAGAAACAGGACTACAGGAATGAAGAAAGAGGATTCGTTTTGCAAGGATGTCTAGATTCAAAAAGAGTGGCTTTTCATTAAAGGAAAGTAAGGACGCTGTGTAGAGTGCGAGAAAATGGCGAAACTCACCATTTTCACACATTTTTAGGTACACTACTGACTACACTACATGGTGAGGTTAGAGCGTGAGCTTAGTCATGGGTATCTATCTATCATAGGCATTTATCATATTATCGTTCTTTCTCTCGGATCTCGGCTCAAAGTAAGCTTTTACCATGAAAAGACCTTTATGTGGTGTTGTGGCATGCCTCTGTTGACGTTGGTATCTTATCTTATTTCTCAAAAGCATTCACTCCGCAATAATGCAACACAGGAACGGATGATTTTTTCAGTTTATCATTTCCTTGCAGAGAGTGGAGTCAGTTCTGTGGCAACATATAGTGAACCCATGAGAACCCCCTCAGTTCCATTTTGTTAAGATGCCAATTGCATTGCCAATGGTGGCCCACCACGAACGTAAGACGACCGTATAGGTATACGTTATTTCTGAATGATGAGGGGCAGCAAAAATGAGGTCGAAAGAGAAGGAAAGGCTTTTTAAACATGAAACCTCTATCCGATTATTCAGACAGGTTAAATATGTTTGAGGTCTCTTTTAAGTATTCGTCTTTAAAAATCATGAATTTCCTGGGATAACAGCCAGTAATAAATTCCTTTTTATAAATATTTCAGGAGTTGATCAATTGATCAATTATGCACAATGGTGAGACAAATTGTAGGCAAACAGTTGTCATCATCAACTTATTTACGATTCATGGATAGCCATTTTTCAGATTGGTTTAATTGAATTGAAACCATAAATGATCAACATAGAGTATTATTGGAGTATATGATTGGAGAGTTACATGCTAATTTCGTACTGCACCATCAGAATACAACCTGAAAAATCTAGATACTATCATGAAAGAAGGTGACAATAATTTATATGAGCTTATGTCACGTCGTCGCGTGCGCGTGTGTGCGTCTACAGAAATAAAGGATTTGAGATGCACGGAAAATGTACACAGTACGGCACAAGTTCTTTCCTCACATCCTTTCATTTTCTTACTTACGTGTATAAATTATAATTTATATACTTCTAGTTCTATGTACATACTTGTACGCGATGCGTTGTGAAGCGATTACAAGCGCATATGTATGCATGTAAGTAAGTTGAACCAAAAGCCTAAGCACTAATTGTGGCTTCAGTTTTCATTACATACCCGCATCCATTTCTTTGTCCATGCTGGAGTTTGTCGTATCATTGGACTAAAAAATTGCAGAAGAGTTTGTCAATGCACAATTTCCTATTTCATTCAGAAGAAAAAATTGCTAGACTTTTCCGAGCGTACTTGTGAAATTCAAGAAACTCGCTTGTATGCAAGCTGATATTCTAGAATATTATTATATGAAGAGCTTGCACCGTTGTTGCATCATCAATCTGTTGTAGAAAACCTTGTCTCAAAGACTTGTGAAACCGCATAATCTGCACCGAAAACTTGTATTGTTGTTTCGAAAATCAATCATATTACTAGTATCTGTTAATAAGAATGCAATGGGTTGTAGTTGTAGTATCAAAATATAGCATATTTTATACAGTCCCCTTATAATTCCTCTTTAATCTTTCCATTCTGGAGCGTTTTTTTCTGTCCAAATGCATTATTCATGATGACTATGAATAATCAATGTATTATTGATTGAAAATGTGGAAATTATGAAAGCCATCATCTTTTTTGAGGCTGCAATATTTGGGTATAATTTATTGCATTGTATGTTTTCAATGCAATACCAATAGGAAAATTCCCCTTTTCCATTCACATTTCTATTTTAAAACTCTTTTTCCAAGCTGTCAAACACAACAAACTTATTATGGAGGGGCGTTATATTCGCATTTTTTACTGAAATTATAAATCATTGCGGCGAAACATGACACTGCATTACATTCAGAGTTTTGATGGCTCTACACTAAAAATCTAATTGAGGCACAAATATTCAAGTCTATTAGTCGACAGCATTGCCATCTCCAAATAAATTGTGAATTATTTCAACCATCTTATTTTTTAATGCATGTTTAATCTGTTAAAGGGATACCATTTTATAGCTGCTGAACATTACCTTTTTAGTATGTATGTCTCGAAGCATAGCTACATTAAATAGATATACCTATACACCTATGTAACAGCAAATGAAACATTATTGCAATCAAGGTATAATAACATACTATATATACACATTTACCAGTACAAAGACGCAAGACACACACACGTTAAAAGTCGACATGCAATTACATGTTGTAAGCAAAAAAACCACAAAAGATAATTCTATTCATATTGTTGTTATACACTACGCGCGCTACTAATATTATAATGTTTCTGTTCACAAGCATTATTATTAAAATGAAAGATTACTTGCCTATTATGTACAGTATTTCACATTGAACATTAACCCTTATGAATACTGCGTATAACATTGCCCAATTTTATGCGAGAAAAGGAAGATTTTCTGTCGGTACATTATCCACTTAAAGAATGGAGTCAGTTTTGTGGCAACTTGGTATTCCAACTTCCACACTCTATTTCAAAATCAGGCAAGAAGGTTGTTTTAAAAGCATTGAGGTGAATGTGGCTTAAGATGTTACCACTTATACAGTAGCCCTGAAAGTTGCCCGACTAGCCTTATTCAAAATGAAACAACAGACCTCCTTGTAACACACGTACCTACCTACGAGCATTGTATAGAAAGAGAGAGTGAGTGAGAGCAAAAGGATGTTATGAGCCTGTGGCCTGTTGCGATAAAAAGACGCAGGGTGAGATTTCAATTCGAATGATATTCATTTGAAATTGTATGGTATGGTGGAGGATGAAATGTGGAAATGTGAATTGGTGTTAGATGAGGAGATTTTGAAAAGCGAAAGATTGGAATGTTGAAAGTTGAATGTCATGTTGTCTGTCACAAAAGTGAGTCCATGGATTGAAAGGATATTGGACGAACAAAATTCTTCTTTGCATAGTCGACTCATCGTTGTCTGGCATGGCATGGCAAGTCTAAATTGTGTGAATGAGCCAGAGCATAAAAGATAACACGCCATAGTACTACACAACACAAGCACAAAAGTGTTTATACTAGTTTACTCTACCAACTAATTGTACATAAGTGTAGAGAGCAGACAGAGAGAGAGAGAGTGGTATAGAAAATGAAAGGGTTAAAGAAAACTGCAAAACATTGTAAGTATTTTTGATACTGCTACTACTACTTTGCTTGATGTTTTCGCATGAAGATTTTTCTTTGGTACAATATCCAATCTATTGTGGACGTTTCGTGGAGAAGAGTTCACCTCGTCCTTAGTCTTGAGTATATAGATTGATTTGCCCGGTGCGTATGTACTCACGTATAAATGGCTGATGCTATTACAGTTTTTACAGATTTGCATTTGCAGAGAAACAGGACTGTTGCATTCTGAATTGTTCCTTTTGCTATCTTCTAAGTACATACCTAGACACACATGCAAATGTTCTTACCTCACTCGTCAGACTTTGTAATGTTTATTGGTGCGAATTCCTATTCTTGCAAGTTGGTGTTACTTTGATGTTCTAGCCACAAGATGATAGCACAGGTAAATTAATTTCTGTTTTGACCACTACAGCCACAATCGGTGTTGAACTCGATAATAAAGAACGTGGCTTTTTTATTCTGTCAGTTTAGAGTCAGCATCTTCTAGCGCATGTTTGACTTGAGAGAATTCCAATAATATGCATTTCTAGACATGGAAGGAGGGAAATTAAAGGTAGCATGTGTGTCAAAAAGCCAAACGAGGGGTGCTAATTTTATTTTCATTGTATTGCCTGTAGTAAATTCTAGTCCCTAGTTTCTAGCAAATACAGTAAACGATATAGTAATATGTATATCCTTTAAAACAACGACCTAAAAGTCCTCAAAAAATTGATCGATGGACTGTGGGGTAACTTGCAATATATTTCATCATTATTAAAAATTACTAAATTAAACATTGGCTGAAATTCAAGATCAAAACCAAATACTGGAAAATAGCATTAAACATATGGACAAAACAGTTCAATGCTACCCTATAAATGCTTTCATAGCATGATCATTTTGGGAGTGTCGAATTGACGTTGGCCAAAACTATCGCCGCAAGTTTCCTAAGATGACTAAGATTCTCAGACAACCTTAATCTACTGGTTTTATACAGATTCATTTTAATTTTTTATTGTTATAAAGCCATCCGCTGGGATTCCATCCGCTATAATGACAGTTTCAAAGGGTTTATAACAGTAAGGCTACTATGCTTATCATCAGAAAAAACGAACTCTCTACTAACGAAGGTTACTGCATCAATTTTCCCACATGACGAAATAATTTGACGCTATATAGAATTTTACAACTTTTAAATTTCAAGTTGTTGATTCCATTCAATTTTACAATACCGAAATGGCAAGAACTTATTGAGAAACAAACTTTTACTTTACCAAACGATAGCAATTATTTCATGATGTTATTTGAAATGGAACTGACCATTGGGAAGAAATATGCTCCTTCTTCCCGCAAAAAAAATGGAAATGCAGTATGTATGTATTATGCATTAAACGGGAAAGCTTAATCCTTATGGTATATGAATATTAGGAAGATTTTGCATCATGACGAGTTTCTTTTTTTTTAAATCACTTCATTTTTTCGGGTGATATAGCTGATTTTGAAAAAAAACATAAAAATTGAATCTCAGTAGTGCTAAAATGTTTACTACCATCATTTTTTTTTATTAAGATGACTGTTGAAACGTTAAAATACATCATTATAATAATTATTATATGTATATGTGCCCACATATGTATATTAAATACACGGACAGTAGTACGTATTAAAAACAAAGAACAACAATGTAAGCTTTGGAATATATTTAAAACAAAACAATAACAAAAAATAATGACAAGAAATGCACACAAATTACACATTTAGAATTACACAAATTTCAACTACCATTTTATTTGAAATATTTCATAAAAGGGCATTTACTCTTATCCTTCTTACTGTCACAGTGTTAAATACCTACAATATTTTTATCATTAACATTAATATACATAATTAAAAGTACCACGCAGTGCAAGCTTATTAAGATAATGCATTTAGTATGTCAAAGTTAAGACCATGATGTGTATGAGATTACACACTTATTCACACAGTATAAAATTATATGTACATATTTACATAGGACAAAACTTTAGTACATCGATAAATGCGGATTTTATTTTAAGCATTACTAATAATAATTGTCTGAACGTTTATAGTTTCATCTTCTCAAAGAGAGAAATTTCATAAGAGCCTCGTGAATCAATCTTGGATTAATCGTTCCGTCGGCCGTATACCTTACTCCACGGAGAAACGCATTCTGGTTATTTAGCACACCATACTCTCCCACAATGTATCCATCTGGTGTTCTTTCTTCAACCCTGTATTTTCTCACGTTTGCCCCCTCAATCACGTAACCAAACTTTTTACCAGATTTTTTATTTTGTGCTTGTTGATCAGTACTGTCGCTATCACTAGCATTACTGTTATTAAAAGTATTATTTATAACTACACTACTGCTACTTTCGGTGGGTGTGGGCGATAATTTTTCAGAACCCCCACCGTCTTGAGTTGCCAATTTTTTTGAAAATGAATTGGCGTCAATGTTAAAGTTGCTATTGTGAATATTTTTATTATTATTATTACTACTTATGCTGCTACTTACACTCGTACTGACACTAACAGTTTCTTTTTGCTTTGGCGGAACCGAAAAATGATGAAGCATTAGTGGTCTGGCGAGATCCCCATCAATGGAGTCGCCTTCGTTTTCATCATCTCCCAAAATCACAAATGTTCCCCCTTGCGAAGGGACATCCTCATGGTTTTCCGCTTTCCTGTCTTCAGGTGGTTGATCTGATTGCATCATTTCATCGTCGAGTTTCTTTGGCCAGTGCTTTTCAGGCTGACTCCATATCTGAGCAGGCTCACTCCAGACGCGTGCCGGTTCACCCCAGACTTTGGCAGGAACTCCCCAAACTTGAGCAGGTTCACTCCAAATCTGTTCCGGTTGCTGCCAATTTGTTGCCGGCTTTTGCGTTGATGGAGTCTCGTCTTTTTTACGTACTACTGGCATATTTGATGTTGGCGACCGTGGTGTTGATCTGTAGTTGAAATTCACATTAAAAAAGAACGAGGTTGGATCTTCAATTTCACTGTCCACCGTGCGTGTGCTTTTCTTGCTTACGGGAGATGATCGGGACGTTGTTACGTCCAAGAAACTTGAAGGTTGAGAACTAGGAAGGGCAAAAATAGCTCTTTTTGGTAAATCCGACGTCGATGAACTTTCACTGCCATCTTTAGAGAGAGAAATTATGTTGAATCTGTCCTGAATACGGAAGTTACCCTCATTAACTTTATCATTATGATTATTGCTACTGCTACTGTTTCTTTCCCCAGCAGCACTTTTTCCATTTTCTGAAGTGGTAACACTGCTCTCTACACTGTCATCACCGCTTCTATACTTTTTCCTTAAAATACCGTTGTCTTCTTCCTCTCTGCCATGTGTCGAAAAGTTTTTGGGAAAAATATGATTATTGCTACTATTTTTATTATTAATGTTATCATTCTGCTGATCGCCATCTTCATTTCTTGGCAAACTTTTTATTAATGGCCTTGGCCGAGTAAAGTAGGAATAAGTACCATGAATTCTTTCTCGATCTTGTTGGGACGCTGTAGGGAAAGTAGTTGTTTCACTTCTGGCATTACTTTTCACTCCCCTTTCTACAACTTTTTGTTTTGTTGGCTCTGACTCCTCTCTTCGTTTTGCTGCTGTAGCAGATGCTGCAATAGACTTTGTGTGCGTTACGGACACAGCAATTTTGGAAGGGGAGAAAAATGATGGTGGTGGTGAAGAGGGCTGGAATAATAAAAATGGCACTTGTGTTGTTGTTATTAATGAGGACGAGGATGAAGATGACACCACCAGTACTTTATCTTGGTGACCTCGAAAACTCTCGTCTTGTTCTGATTTGTCCAGCTTTTTGGCGAGAAATTCTAGTTTCCTTGCAGTGTCCTCCACGGAGGTATTTCCCTCACTGCTACTCTTTTCTGGTACTACTACTGGTAATGATGACAATACTGATGAGTTTCTCTCAAGTGACTGCCGATTACGATACAAACGTCGTCTCTGCTGAAACAAATGGAAACTGGATGGCCGTTGACGAAAATCGGAACGGGAAGGTATCCTAAATGTGGTTATTGTTCCATCGGGTACAGAAAACAATGACATTTTATCATGTTGAGCAGGCATAACTTGTGACAAAGATGATGATGACACCAGTTCTGGTTTTGACGTTGGTGATGTTTGAGAGAAAGCTCGATAAAAAACGGAGAAAATATTTTGAGAGTCATTTTCAGGTTTTGGCAATTTCTTTAGCTCCAACTGCTCATGATTATCCACAGCATCATGAAAGATTTGAGGACGGACATTAGATGCTGCATTTGGTGGGTTACTGCTACCTTCTTCCCCATTTACCTGTCTGTTAAACTCTTTGTGATTTTCTGAGGTCGTTGTACTCGCCTCAGGTAGTACTGAGGACTTGACAGTGGAAACATGAGAATCACTACTTGATTCCGCGACTATACCCTCATCGTCTTCTACGTCGACTGATACTTTATACTGGACATTATCTTGTGGAATATTACTATCATTACCTGGTGAGGAATTATTGCTATCAGTCTCATCAATTTCTACACTACCACCAGAGGAGCTACTACTGCTGCTGCTTGTAACTATTACATGAACAATCATACTAGAGTTACTGTCTAACAATGTTTTATCTGTATTTTTAGTATTGAAACTTTTAATTACTTCTAAACTATGTACAATTTTACTACTTTCATTTCTATCATCAGTACTACCATACTTAACATTATCAAAAGTATCTGGCTCATTTGAACTACTGGGCAAAATTTTCCTCTGAAATTCGAATTTGCTACTGTTTTCTCTGGCAGCAATAGCGTCATCGTCTTCACCGTTCAAACTGCTTCCACGTCTGGAGGTGGAAGTCAGAGAACCAGTAGATGACTCATCGTCAGAGGAATGTGCGTATACATGGAATTGTTTGGAAATATTTTCGGCTTCCACTGTGTCTACTGGACGGCAAATTGCCCAAGTGGAAGTCAGAGGACCAGTAGATGACTCATCGTCAGAGGAATGTGCGTATACATGGAATTGTTTGGAAATATTTTCGGCTTCCACTGTGTCTACTGGACGGCAAATTGCCCAATGTGGTAGAGTTGTCAGTAGGAGTACTCCCAAAACAAGGAAAATTCCAGGCTTCTGCAAAAAAAATCAACGAAAGGGTGAAAAACTTGATTAGTTGATATCTGATACATGTATGGGCATATCTATCAACCACCATTATAATTACCCACCATCTCATAAAAATGGAATTATGAAATAATTTGGTCACGACAAAGCAATAAAAATTGGTCTTCAATTGTTTTCGGTATATGATGATTACTGTGATTATTAGAAATCAAGTAGGTAATAACAATCAATAAAGCGATAAATGTGATCAGGTGTTGGCCAGAATCAGGGTTTGCAGTATTTTCAAGAAAAACGAGTCATAATTTTGACAGAAGATGCCTTAATAACCGAAGTTAATTTACCAGCAGCAGGAGCAGCAAGTATTACAAAATCAAAAATATTATTGCTTTCATATCAAAATTTAATCGACTCATTCAGATTGAGATCCGTATTGACTGCCATCAAATCAGAGAGGACGCAAAGATTGGTCCATCATTGAACAAAGAACATTTTGCCAGAAAATGTTGCTGGACCAGTTTTTGATGATTTTTTAAAGAATTTGCAAAAGTTGAAAATAACTTGTAGATGATATGGGTGGCCTTTACGTGTCCTATGGTTTACTCAATATTTTAATTTGACACAGCAAAAATTCATACAGCAAATGGAATAAAAGTAATTTATTTTTTTTAGTTGTTCCACACAACCCACCATGTGAAAATGAAAATATGCATAAAATTAGGAGCAGCAAAAGTTTTATGACATGTGAGTTAATTGAAATAAAAAAATGAGGAATTGTATATTTAAATTTTTTGAAGATAATCATTTTATTTTTGTTGCATTCTTTACAGTAATCATGAAATTCTTTCTTTCGATTTCATCCTTATTGAATTAAATCACTTGCAGAGCTGCCTAGTAGAAGTAATATCTCATTGAAAAAAAATTATTCTGTGTTATATAAAAGTAAGATGGAATGGAATAATCAGGGTTTTAATGTTTATTGTACTAGTTGCGGCAGCAATAGCATCAAAATACAAAGTTTTTCAAGAAGACAAGACAACCATGCAGGTCTATCGAATACCACCAAGAATACAATAGGACAAGCTTTAAAAAATTGCATCAAATTGAATATGACAGGATGAGCGTAAAAGGGAAAAATTGTAAAGCAAGTGTAAAATGCAGTAATAAACAATTGGGGTGTTAGTTGAAACACGCCCATTATATCAAGATTCATTGCATTGCTATTATTATAATGAAAAAAAACTACACAATCATGAGAGAATGATGATGGTGTCAAACAACAAATCTGTGAATGGCTTAAAGCAGATAGTGTTAAGAAACACTGCTTCTTTTTCTGTCATTTTTCTTTATATTTAAATCGTGGGGATCGGGATGCATGCAGACATGCCCCATTGGTTTGTTTATGCTGAATTTTGTTTTTTAAAAATCATTATTGGTCCAAAGTGTCATTGTTGCTGCTGCTGATGATGATGTGCAAACAAAAGGGAAAAAGATTTCAAGTGGAGATTAAAACAATCTTGTAAAAAAAACTTGAAATCATTCATTCAACTTTGTTGCAGTGGATTGTGCGTAGGCAATCGTTTTTGCAATAAAACAAAAATATTAATGACAATGACAGTTTTAAATTGTCAGCAGCAAAAGCAGCGCGTGGAGTTGAGCAAAAATGCTTTTACAAATCAAAATCTCGCTTCCTATTTTCAATATTAAAAGCAAAATAATGTTCATGCAATTCATATTATTACATTGGCAAGGTATGACACACCACTACTACCACTGCAAAAAGTTTGAACGTAACGGATAGACATGTGGACAGGCTGAAGTGTGCACGTTAATTTTATCGGCCATTGTCATTGTCACACTGTCGTCTTTTTGTTAGATGCCTGCTGGAGTATTTACGCTATGCTAAAATAAATATTGAGATAATATACGCTATATTTACAGATCAAGTTCAAACTTAATGAGGTTTTAGTGAAAAGAGAGACAAAGTCGTGTCGTCTAATAGAAGACACATGCCATGTAAAATACGTTTATAACGATAAACTGGTGATGGTGGTGACCTTGAGGCCAATTTGCAAATGTAAACGTAACACTAGAATATTTTTGTATGCTACAGCGCCACCAAATCAGTTATTGTTATTTATAAGCTGCATGTTATGTCAGTTCAGTAGCTTGGAATGAAGTCAAAATGTGAATGGCATGACTGAAGGATTCTCACAACACAATTCCAAATTAAGCCAATGAAAATATGGTTTTCAAACGGATCTTTCAGCAGGGCCAGTCATATATATTTCATGAACGCGAAACATGACGTTGATGATGCCAAAATTTTGATAAAAGTATTGGTACATCTCTTGTTCTGATTTTCTAAAGCAAATAATGTATTACCAGGCTTGACAAATATTAGCTTTGAATGTACCATGTCGAATGAATCTGTTTCGTCGCTTCTCATTTCACACTCTAATCTATTAACTAAAGAGCAACAAAATGTTTGGTAGGTGGTAAGAGTAAAAAAGCCAAAACATCCGACTTTTTACAAGTAAAATAAATGCAACAAAGCTGACAGATAACCGACAATACCATTTTTTGTAATGTTTTATATGTACTGTAGGTAAATATTCTACATAATAATACATACATTTGCCAAGTGAAGAAGGTGAATATTTCAATCTTCCATGCTTTTATATTCTCAATCGGACAAGTTGAATCAATTTTTAGACATTCAGCCCCACTCACAATAGCTGTTACTACTGATTCATGCTGCTAATAAATACAATCGGATTAAGAAAATCAGAGAGGGGACATGCCTAATCATTGCAGATGTAAACTGCATTCCGCATCAAAAGTTAAGTCATCGACACAATAGCTGCTACTACTGATTCATGCTGCTAATAAATACAATCGGATTAAGAAAATCAGAGAGGGGACATGCCTAATCATTGCAGATGTAAACTGCATTCCGCATCAAAAGTTAAGTCATCGTCATCAATTACTCAGCTCATTTTTTCTAGAGCTTTACTCAGGCTATTCTTCATGGCATTTTCATAATATGGGCTTGGTCCGCCCTGTCTGTTGAAAACTCGCTGAAAGACTGGGTGCATAAATAAATCCAGCGAGTAAGAGCATCTTGCTAAGAAGAAGAGTAAAGTAAGATGAAGAAATAAATGAATAATAATATTGCATGATGTTATGCTACCTGTTTTCGTAGTATGTGAGTTTCTGCTTATTCAGCATCACCATCGGCATCCTCCTTTGTACTTACATATTGTACACAAAAAAACGCCCGTTCATGACTGAGAAGAAATGTTGGGTACACTGTACATATTACCCCATTGTTTTGTGATTATGATATAAATTTATTTCATTGTCATTTATATGCCAACTTGTGTACTTATTTGCACTTTTAGACAGTTTCCTGTGTGTTTATGCAGAATATAGAGCTGCCAGAGTGTTGACTTAATTAAGGTTTTTCAGAACAAATGAAGATGGCCAAAATTGAACTGGTTTTCGGGCTGGAAAACTTGAACCATTTGACGCTAAATGATTTAGATGAGTATGCTTCGTTTAAGAGTTATTTATTCAGGGTTGGATTTTCCTGCTAAGTGTGTATATTTAACGTGTACCGTTGTTGACTGAGCAAAAGATGATGATATTTTGATGATGACACTGATTTACGGGGAGATGAATGCATCGGCAAGCAATACGCAGGCAACGGGGACATAAACAACAGCAAAGGTGAAAAACTAGACACTCGTGGTGACGATAGTACAAGGGAAGCAATATTTAATCAACAAAAGTACATTAGGTAACTAACCAGTTCTGACAAGTCAGAAGATGAAGCTCGCTGCTACCATGCAAATTTTTTTCTGAGGAAATGAATGATACCACATCCTATCGTTTGAAAATTCTTTCAACGAAGAGTAATGAGCCATGATGGGTCAAGTGCATTAATATTGAATCATGCTGGTTCAAGTGTATTTATATTGAAC
>JAHZMZ010000905.1:0-21603 GCA_027743805.1 Lepidocyrtoides sp. E14
AGTGTAGGCAGCATGGAAAGCAAACTTACTAATTGTTGGCCTTGTACTTTATTACGTGCATAATGCTCACTCACTGCGAAATTCGCAGTGCGAATGCAACACCTCTTAGGGACGCCATATTTGGCTCATTATTGCCAGGCATGAACATATTTATTTTTAATCTACAAATAAATAGAGCACTTCACCAGGATAAAAAGTAAAAGTTGACTTTCTGATACAACAAATTAAGTTCTAGTCTGTGTGGGCTTTTGCGATACCTGTACTCTACGAATAGACAGATCATCTTCAAATGAAATGCTAGAGCACCAAAAATTGACGTTCCGTCTGTCCCAATATTTTGCGACTGAAAAAATAATCAGGTATTCCAACTCTGAGTGATTTCACCAATCATAATAGAGAAGTGTCATAAAAATCTGCCATCATCACCTCCAAAACCGATTCACGATCCCATTCTCAAAAGTATCTTTCAGTCCCCTAGTAATTTCTGTAAACGTTTGTCCACTCATATCATCTTCATTCGTCCAGCAGGCACCGCAATATATTGTATATAGAATGTACATGTGTATCAAGTATTTATCTTACGCAGTTTATATGTGGGTGTGTATTCATTTCAGTAGTAATCCACACACGACATTTTTTTTTCAAAATCTCTCTATTCTACTTAAACCTTGGACTCCAAGACTTAAACTTAAAACAAGCTTAAGTTACTTTTCCCTTCCACACAACGTTGAAAAAAAAATCTTTTAAAAACACTACTCTACATTTTTACAATAAAAACTCTAAAATCTATACTCTACCATTACATCATTGCATACACCAAAAAAACATATCATTGTACTGAATCATCATCAGCAGCAGCATCGTCATCAATAACAGAAGAAAAAGTGTATGGATACCACCACCACCCAACAGTACTCTTCTGGTCTGGTCTCCAATACTTCTCTTACTTTTCCCCAATCCTTCCATTTCATTTCTCCAATCCAATCCCCATTTCACATTTACGCTTGCCTGCTTTACTTACGTTATTTCTGGATAAAAAAATACAAAAAAATAGATGAACATTATTTCCCTATAAAAATAGGAACTTGTCATATAAAAACAAAAAAAAGCGCTTTTGCTCTTCTTCCTAAAAATCCACTAAATTCTCTCGATCTGACTATCAACTTGTAAAAAAATATATACTTAATGTCCTTTTTTTTGCTTAAACTTGCTCACTACTACTACTACTTCAACTCACCATCAAAACGTGTGTGTGTGTGTATTTAACTTGCCGAGTGCGTTGCTCTTTACTACTACACATATAAACCATATTTATACTGTTTGAGTTACTATGCTGTTGTAAAAAAATACTCTGAAAAATTCCCTCAAGTCAAGTTTGTTGGACAAAACCAACCTCATCGTTTTTTATTTTAGCTCAAGCAAAAATAAAAAGCAATGCGATCTTGCTCCCTTTTTTTTGCTTCAAATGAGTACTTACGTACATATTTTTTATTTTCCCCTCTTGATTCATTCGCCTCAAATTGCACACGCTTTTTATATACTGTGATGCTTTCTGGATTATATTGCGTATCGTATTTGAAAATATATCCTGAATACCTACATGGTTAAATATATATATACCACTACGAAAAAAATAAAACAATAATAATAATAATAATAAGCACGCATTCATCCCTCCTATGTACATATAAAACCATTCTTTACATTGCGTTGTTATAATAAGACGAATCTAATTCCAACGAAAAAATTATACCCGAAGTCGGGTATTAGTGTGTGGACCAAGTCAGACACTAGGGATAAAAAAAATCCCTCAGCTCCCTAATTTCTTTTTTTTTATCATTTCTTTTCCTCCCACTTACTTTCCTTCTCGGGTTCAAGTTCATGCCACTACTACTCGTGCTGTTATTGTTGTTGTTGGTAGTAGTGAATGGTGTAATACTATGTAGAAATCATTACTACTGTTACGAAAAAACGGGGATTTTTTTTCAACCCCTTAAAAATAACTTAGGATTGACTCGGTTCTAGAGCTGTGCATTTTATTTGTCGTGGTTGCTCTCAATCTATTTCATTTTGATCTGTACTTGCACTTGTGTAAATGACGCCTTATTATGCATACTTTTTTTTGCTTGTAAAAAAATGCACGTCTTTCTTTTAACGTAGTATTTTTCTAACAGATTGTATATAAAACATTGTGTATTGAATAAAATCAATATTTTAGCTAAAAAAAACTGTGATCATGATGAACATCACGGGAAAACGAACTGCAATTTAAATAGTAACCCGAGACTTTGATGATGACTGTAGTAGCTCTGTGGAAAGATGAGTCAAGTGAACGATCTCGACAGACAACACATGCATGCAGTGTGTCATACCAAAGAGGTATTTAAAATTCAATACGGTTCACTAAAAATGGCAGAGAGCGAGAGAGAAAGAGATAAAAAGCATCTATTATTATTTTTTCTACAGCAGATAAGATACAGATTCTCGACACAAAGTAATGAAGCTAATACGTACGTAATTTGAAGCACCATTTTGTCGACCGTCTTTTACCAATTTGTACCAGGAAAAAAATAATAAGGTTCGCAGAATTTGTGGGGACTCAAAATGGTAGTTGAAGTAGTGGTTACTACTATTACGTTTATGTCAAAATGTATGCACAAAATTGTGTATATATTTCATTGAGAAAATTTTTACTGCCAAGCAAGCATTTTTTTTTGTTTGGTGTGAATCTGGATAGTAGAAGGCTTAAAATAATATACAAGATGAGCATTAAGCAGTTTTGCGGCAATATTGTCTATGTATATTACCTTTGTATAACCTACCTGAGGTCTCCAGCAGAGAGAGTAATTACCCATGAATCATCTCCACATCCGCCCTGTATGCTCCTATATCCAAGCGTAAGCACAAGTAAAACTTTAGCTGTGCTATTAGAACTACACTGAAGCCTGTCTTCATTTTTTTTATCTAACGATTCTGTTGTGCAAAAGGTGTCCCTTTTTAAACACATCTTTTCTGTCTGTTTCCCTCTTACTACTTTAAACACTATGATTGCTGAAGCTGCCTGCCTGCCACCATCAGACCATTCAACTATTTTTTTAATGGACGAATTTTTCACTGTTGCCGTACTCAATTATATTCATTCATACACAATTTTATATTTTTATGTAAAGCATGTAAAATCACCTTTGATATGTCCTCACCATTTATTATTTTTTCACACTTCAACTTAATTCTTGGTTTAGCCAATAAGTCGCAGCCTTTCCTTAAAATTGTGGAAATTACTCTCATTCTAAAAATATCCCCAAAAAACGTAATAATGTACTACTCGAAGAAACTATTTAGTTTCACAGTGGATGCTTGTGCAAGGCTTCTCCCTTTAAACATCAAAACTATTATATTTTTAAGTATGCTCATTCATTTTCTTAAGCTCGTCACATTTATAATCGCTATCACACACACTTCACCTATGCGTGCAATTGAATGAAAAGCAGCAGCAGCAACACAAGAAATCACAAAAAAATCCTCATCAAAATAATCATCCGTAATTTCCTCTTTTATTTCTCTCTCTCTCTCTCTCTCCCTCTTTTCACTATTCCTTTTTTTCTATAAAAAGATGAATTTCTCAAGAAAATAAAGAATTTCTTATTATTATTATTTTCAATTTTTTTTTCTTGAGCAACATTGAAAAATTAACTTTAAAATAGAAGAGGCGACGGACGGACACGGACCAGAAATGCACAGAAGCGATACGAAATAAACAACTTTTGTCTCCTCACTCTTAAAACTCTCATCGGTCTTCACACTCATATTCGTGTAATATATTTTATAAATAAGTGTATGCATCATTATTATTTTCATTGTTCATAAACTACCATATGTACATTTTCCTCCTGTCAAAAAAAAATTCCAAAAATTACTCTTCTTTTATTCTTTTTCGTTCTTTAGTTCTCTATTCTCTATTAATACTACTACTACTACTACTACTAAGGATGATGATAAATACAAAAAAAAAATCTTTTTTCATCTTTTTATTGTTGTTGTCCACTAATAATAATCATAATGGCTCCCAATAGCAAAACAACAATGTATTTCCCATAATATACTGTATTTTGTGTGGTACGCTGTTTTTGTGTTAGACGGATTTAATTTTTTAATGGGCCCTGCTTTTTTTGGGCTTTTTATTCTTTTTTTGGCACTGCACTGGTGCTGCTGCTGCTTATTTTTAAGAGAACAGAATAATTGTACATGCTTATTCTTTTCTCAATGAATTGAATGAGAAATCATGACTGATTATTTTTTTTTTTTTTTTTGTGAGTAACCTGCAAAAACTGTAACTGGTCTGATGATGCTGTTGTTGTGTGTGATCATCATTATTATGATCGTTCATAATGCCCTGCTTATATTTTACTTCTGTTGTATACAAAAAGGTTTAAGCGAGAGGTAAATTGTCATTATTTTCCTGATGATGATTGCTTTAGCAAGGTGCATTGCAACATATGCAATGCAGACAGACAAGTAGTATCACCAGCAACTTGGGTGGGAGGTGATGTTGCGTACAGTTTCTACATTTAAGTTTTCCTGAGAATTAAAATAGGATTTTAGACTAAAAATAAGACGCTCATATTTTTTATTGTTTCGTCATGCTTAACGTGTTCCACCTAAAAATAAAAAAATAATGTGAAAAACGAACAAGAAGACGTGCATATTAAATGTACATTTTTATACTTACATGAAAAAGCAAAACGATCAAGTTTTATTCAACTTGCAACAATAGTTAAAAATGCCATAATAATTTGTAATGCATGCAATAATATTACTTAAATGAAAATTGTGTGTGCATAATACGTAATGTGTGGCTTTGTACAGTAGTAACAAACAACAACGCATTAAAAACAAGAAAAAAAATGATTTCCCTTGCCTTGTGTTGATGAATTTTTTTTACATTTTCAGAACTATTAACATTAACAATTGTCATAAGCATGGAAATAACGTAAAATAATCATGTCTACTGGTGATGATAATGATGAAATGAGCGTTCGTCCAACTGCTGCTGCTGCTGTTTTTTTTTGTACGTTTCTGACAAGCCCCATCGTGCTACTACATTTTTTTTCATTGCCACCACCACCACCACGACCGTTCTTAATACCATTTACACCTTTAAAAAATAATTTCTTCTTACAACATTCTTTCTTTTCAGTATTTTTTCCCATTAAACCCATGTAAATCACGTTAATTACTGGTTTTACTGTTGAACTCATGGCTTTTACGACTGTAAATTTGAATTAATGGCTAATCGCTTCTCTCTACTTGGCCACCACCACCATCATCATGCCATTCTCTTTCAACTTTAATTTCATTCGATGATGTTTACTTACTTTGGCTTGTAAGCATGTGTGTGTCCTGTAGTAGTACATTTTAGACACATCCTTCTTTCTGGGTGATTACAAAAAAGTATCCATGACCAGTTTATCAGGAGGAACGTTAATTAATTCCATATTTTTTTCCCTTCCCCGTCAAGCTTTCCATTAAACAGACAAAGGCTGCATGGTCATTTTTCTTCATTAAAAATTATATTTTTTTGGGAGAAAATCAGGCAAAAATGAAACCCACAGGGTTATTAAAAGAGAGGACATTTACTGCTGCGGGTAGTGGTGATATTAAGTAAATGTACAAATGACACGATATTATACAATAAAATTCCTCTCTGTCCGAGAGGTTGACTCTGATAATGATTCCATGAACTTTACTTTAGGGAAAAAATTTTTCAATTTCACTACTGCACCGTATCTACCATTAGAAAAAATGTTTAGGGATAAAAATGGTAAAATGGTGAAAAATAGAGTAAGAGGGAGGAAGTTTGATTTGCTGGTTTGAGTGTAAACATAATATAAAAGGAACACTCACCATCAACTTTTTCGAAAGAACATCGTAGGGTATACATTATTGCATAATAAAGTCCAAGTTATCATTGACAGGAGTATACGGTTTACGTTGTATATTTCTATTTTTAACGAATGTGATTATACGGATTCTTGGAAATATTTGAAATGAACGGAAGGTAAAAAAATGTAATGTTTGCCGGGTTGTGTTTGGTTTCGTCTGCTGATACCTAATTCATTATACACACAACACAAACATGATTATGGAACGGATATATGCACACACATAAGACCCTACTAATAATGATGATGATGATGAGGGGAGAAAAAAAATTGTTAGGGAAAAGTAATCAGTGGCGGTGGTAATGGTTGAACTGTATTGCACTATAAAACACCACTACTAGCTGGTTAAATGTTACGTAATGATGAGATATGGGATCTGACCTCTGACTCTGATGGATGGAAGGTAGGCATGCATGCAGGCGCAATGTCTGTTGATGAATGACGTTCAACTTCTCTCTTCTCTCTAAATTTTACATTTATACGAAAATGGTAGAAAAACATTTTGTAGTATGAAATTGAACCGTCGCGGCCACGTTTTGTTACCCCATCAAATCATCTTATCTGGTTTGTTTGGGATTTACTTACATGTTTTTTTGTATATTTTACGGGGTGTGAAGATTCACCTTGACAGATTCTGGATAAAGTACAAATAATATATACCTATGTGCCTATTAAACGGTTCAAGTCTAAAGATATTATATCTTTCCTGCAGTATTATTTGCTGTGTTAACTAACTACAAGGAGGGACGACCGACCACCTCATGAAAAACTAAACTAACAATAAGTCATTCTCTTTTCTCAGCTTAACTGTTATCCAGTATCCAATATTTGTAGAGGTAATCTTGGTACATAAACATAAAATGCATGTATGTATACATGTTGTACCCACTTGTCTAATAAATACGTTCTACTAGGACGATGATGAAGCAGTGATAATATATTTTCTTTCTCAATCTGCTTCCATAATAATAATATACCATACATCATCATTTTTTTCTCCAGCTTTTAGTAACTTACACATTTACTTGTGTGTGTAGGTATAAGTCTAGTAACATTCAACACATTACCAACCAGCAAGCAACAGTACAAAGACGGTTTCCATTTTCGGCTCTTTTTTTCTGAACTTGGAGGAAAAAAAAAAGTTGTGTCAAAGATACACATTTTAGCATCTCTTTTCAAGAAGCCGTTTAAACGAATAAAGAATTTTCATGGTAAGTTATACCTATAAAGCGTTTCCCTTTTTCGATGATAAGCCGAAGTCTTTTTTATTACGCTTGTAAGGCACTTGGTCTGTCTTTTTATATCTAGCTATATATACACACAGACAGAGTAAAAAGGACAGAGACAATTGAATGGAAGAAGGAAAAGCGTAATGATCCACTATATCGAATTGACAAGGGAAAAGATTAAGAAAACCGATAATAAACACAATCAAGGTTTCCCTGTTTGGTAATCTGGGTAAATGCTAAATGTGTCGTCATTTTTTATTATTTTACACTAAATTACGAGTAATATTTTTTTCTGTCCATGAAGGTTCATCTTCTTCATTGAGTAAAATTCCCGATTTCTCTTTTCATTATGTATGCTTAGCTGGCTGACCATTGCTGACCATAAAAGTGTATGCACAATGCAATTTAGTTTTGGAAGCATGAGTAAAAAGCGAAATTAAGAAAACGAAAAAGGGAATAAATACATTTACCCATTTTTCCATCTTTTGTAAACAATAAATGAACTTTGCAACAGGACCACTATATCACACCGCTAGCACCATCATTATTTCCAGAACAAAACCCAAAACTTTACAGAGGCATAGCATAGGCGCACCGATTGAGCATTGATATATGTACCGAAAAACAAGTAAACACACACTTTAGTGCTTCCCCTTCCCCGTTCACACATTACTACGCATTGTCCATTCCTTATATAACTACGACGATGCAAAGAGACCCAAAAGAGCAAAACAGGTAATGTTTTCTCTGGACAATTTGTTACTTATTGAATTAAGAGTTTGTAACAAAACAAGATAAAAAGTCTTGTAAAATAAAAGAGTCTAAAAATAAGCATCACGGTAGTACCCTCACCTGAGCACGGAACACTGCAGAGCAACAAATACGTACAATTTTATAAATATTGAAAAGTGGAAAAATGTTTTAAAATTCTTAGAATGCGAAACATAGATAATCAGTTGATTGGTGTGGCAGCAAATAAAAATGAATGCTCTGCTGGATAACCGAGTCAAAAAGGTATCCAAGTAGGTAATTGAAAAAGCAGAAAATGCAATGCTTGTATATACCACGATAAATGAATACCTTGCCAAGATTTTTGCAGGTTTCTGAAAAAGAATAGGAATACAGTAGGTAATTGAAAAAGCAGAAAATGCAATGCTTGTATATACCACGATAAATGAATACCTTGCCAAGATTTTTGCAGGTTTCTGAAAAAGAATAGGAATATTTATATGTACCCATGTATTAGTGGTACGTATAATTGCAATTTGTAACTTTATGTGCTTAAAAAAATTATTATCTATCTTAAATCTACCTATATGCATTTATTGTATCTGTGTAGGTACAATGGTTATACATGTTACATCATATTTATGCGGTAGTGTGTAATGAGTAGCGAAGATAAAAACCGTGGGAAAGATACACTCATAAAGCATCAAGTGTGATCGGCCTGTTGTTCATGAAGCCATAACCGAAACCATAATGTGTCCAAGTCCAAAGCTTTGATAGTGTACGTGTTACTACAAAACGAGACTCTGTTACTGTCGCTGTTTTCTATGTGTGTGCAATGATGTGCTACGACTTGGCTTGGCTAGTGAATGAATTGTACCTGTCTGCACGCAATATTATGCAGAGGGCTATAATATGCTTTATTTTTACGTGTACTACTATTATCTTTTTAAGTACATGGACAAAATGTACACACAACACCACACATTTTTCATTACTTTTACGTGCTTTACTGATTTTTATTTTACTTGAAAAGCACAACAACCAAACTTTTTTTAAGAGCTCGTTTTGTGGTGGAGAGTAAACTGTAATAAATAATAATTGTAATGTTGGTTCAGACTTACATACATACAACAACGTAATGTAGAGTGCACTACTTAAATATTATTAAAGAGTGCTTCTTCTTCTTCCACCTTACTTTTTCTACCTGTCTATTATTATCTGTTATACATAATGACTGGTAATTGTGATTCAAAAACGTCTCCTTTTCTGCTATCCATTCACTTTTGTCAGTACTTGCGTATTCTCACACGAAAAAAAATAACATTTTTAGGGAAATACTTTAATGCTCTTTAAGACATTAACAGCAGCAGCAGCATCTGTAGTTTGGTTACATTATTTCGTCGTAATGCTGGAATTAAACAATTTCAGCTTGAGAAATTAAGCAAATTATGGAAGTACGTCCTCATACCATGAACATAGAAAATACCTATGAAAAAAATTTTCAAACGATGATAAAATGATAACAACAAGCAGCAATAAAATACCCAAAGGGCTCATCATAATCATCGTTGTAATTTTTCTAATCTCAAATTTTTTATCATAAAATAATGCACATTCCTAATAACTCATTATTAGTACCTTAAGCACATTCGGATATTGTACCTTATATTTTCTACCTATATTAAAAAACTCATAAAATACACACATTAATGCAACTATGCAGCTTATTTTTTTAGGAAAAAAAAGTTGATGAAAATAATGATGATGAGGAAAGCTGTTTTGGGTTCAAAAGAGCACCCAGTAATTTTTACAGTGTGCATTTTTCTCTCTTGTTGCTTGTGTATGTAATCAAGATTACAAACTACAAATAGCCTATTACTCATATTGTATCTCTCTCTCTCCTTTTTACAATTCCTCACTTTTTTAGCCTTAAGACAACACGGACAAAATTATGCTCATGTTTTTTTATCTTCTCTCTGGTTTGTTGTTGTTGTTGTTGTTGTGTGCGGCTAATCGATAACCGGCGAAAGAACAAGCAGCTTATTTACAAAGAGCATGAAGAAACAACAGAAAAGAACAAGAGATCATGTTTAAAGCCATGTATTACGTTGGAAAAAGTGCTTATTAACGAATTTCTTTGTACTTACAACGGACACATTTATCCATATTCATAAAGTATTTTCATAAAAGAAGAAAGAAGAAGCAAGCACTGACAGAGTGAACTCTCTCTCTGTTCATAAAGTATTTTACTAATCCGGGTTTGCTTCTTAGTACAAAACAGAAGAAAAAAAATACAAACTTATCAACAATTACGATCATCATCTTCGTCTTCAATCTTTCAGCCTCGGTCTTCATCCTTTTTTATCATCATCGAAAGAAACATAATAAAATGCAAACCTACAAATCTTTCCAATTTTTTTTATAAGACAAAAAAAAGTTATGAAAACACAGCAACAAGCAGCAAGTAACGCTTTCAGATATAAAGAGAAGCACTTATACTCTTGTGTCTTTCTTTTCTATTTTTCTTCTTGTTCTTCTTTTGCTTTAACGAGAAAGAGAGAGAGAGAGGGAGAGAGATATTATATTCTTTTGTTAATCAAAGAGAATTTTCAAACCTGTCCAGCAATTAAATAATATCTTGTTACATGATCGCTCTGCCCAAATGGAAATTTTTATGAGCTATTAAACATGATATGAAGTAGAAGAGGGAGAGAGTGAGAGATGCATAAATTCAACTGTTTTTCTCGGCTGAAACTTGTACGACCATGTTAAAGTTCAAGAGGAGTAGTGGTGGCAAATGTGGTGGTGGTGGTGGTGGTTGGTCTGTCTGCTCTGTCCGTCCGTAGTGTTGGTTGTTTGATGGTGCTGATTGTTTAAAAAGTTAAGCATTTTTGTTCTCGCTCTGCCTCTCTAATCATTGCCCTTTTGATTCTAAACTATTCTTCTCGTTTCATTTCACTTGAAAAGAATAAAAACAAGGATAACAAAAGCAGTACACGCATGTTATATAAGTATAACTAGAAGACACTCGAAAACAAACCATGAAAAGGCAAACCCGATAATTAATGGGAGAATTTGCATTGAACCATCTATTTAAATGTAAAGCTTGTTGTGGCCCTTTTGCCATGATGTAAGTAATAAGTTAATGAACCATTTATTTTGCTCACTCAGTCAGAGCAGCATTCTAGAACTAAAAATTCTTTTCATTTTCCTTCTTTGCAAAAGACTGTATAAGAAGATGGATGAATAAGTTGAAATGCTATTAACAAAACAAAACGAGAAATTTAACGCAAGGAGGAAGATGAGAAAAAAAAGTTGTGCTATTTATCTCTGCTACTACTACTAAAACTACTTCTGTGACTCTTACAGGATTACATTGACACCTAAAAAAGCAAAGAGAGCACATTAATTTCATTTTTATCTTGCTTGTTTGTTTGAACATGTGAGCATGTGTGTGTGTGAGCTGACTAGTGTGATTGCATTCTTTCTTCGTCCATCCTCTTCCCTTTCTTAGTTGTGTGTGTGTGTGTTTTTTTTTTATTCTCGTAAATGAAGCGCATGAGCATGGCTAATCACTGACACTTACATGGATGAGGTGATGTAAGTGTAAACTTTGTATATATTCGGCCAGTAGTAGAGAGAGAGATTTTTTGGCAGGGTGGCCTTTCCCTTTTAGGATCTTAAATAGTTGCATCACTTATCATGAAGTAATAATAAGTAAGGAGTAGTAGTGGCCTCGCCCCATCGTGTTTATGATTCTTCTTCTTCTTCTGCTGCTGATGATGATTATGAAGCAAACGAAGAAAATGGCCAGTAGCACGGAAAACTCATAAAATTAATGGTCACACACGCACATACATACACAACACACACGTTGTATATTATTCCATTTCTTTTGCTTTTTTAGTAATAAAATGATCAACATGATAAAGTCTGTGCTTCTGCTTACTCGCTTTTCTCCAAAAAAAAACATATTATGTAGATAGATAGCATAAATATATTATTTATTTCAAGAAAAATATAAAAGTGTGCGAAGAAGAAGAAGAGTGATGTGGAAAGCAGTTCTTTTATACATTCATCCTTGAAAGCAAGCAAGCAAAATGATATTTTGTAAGTAGGAAGGAAAAGAAAAAAAGAAATAATAAAAAAGCTCAAATGGAACAAGGCCAGCAATAATAATAATAATCGTAATAATTGCTTGAATAGTTTAGAAGAAAGATGCTATATACGCTACTTCTTCTTGGTTGGTTGCTGGCCAAATGCAACAATATTATGCAAATAGGCTCATTACTACTTAAATAAAAAAGAGAAGAAGACAGAGATGCATGGTTATGTTCACGAAATCAAGAAGGAGTTGAATTTCTACTGCTGCTGCTGGTGGTGGTGATGGTACTGGGACAAAATGGGCTCATTACTTAAATAAAAAAGAGAAGAAGACAGAGATGCATGGTTATGTTCACGAAATCAAGAAGGAGTTGAATTTCTACTGCTGCTGCTGGTGGTGGTGATGGTACTGGGATGAAACTTGCTTCTGGGTGCCCCTGTACAAAAAAAAAGAATGATGATCTCTGCTGATGATGTGATTCTCTGCACACTGTGTAAGTAATAATATTAAACGCCTTCATCTTGTGAGGTGAAATGGGCATGGAGGATGAGAGAGAAGTTTGGAGTTTATGAAGTGTACTTTTTTTCCTTCCTTGCTTACACGCAGAGAGATGGAGAACAAGCAAAAAAAATCTGTTTGTATGGAAAGCAAGAAAAGGGAAAAGCAAGACTTGCAGGTAGGTAGGTAGATGACAGCTATTCAATATACATTTCACAGGTGAGTGTCAAAGAAGATGAATGGGGAGATTAGTACGTGTTAATGGCCAGCCAGAAGTGCAAGTAGTAGTGTAAATGCTGTTTTTTTGTAGACCACTCTGTTGCTGGTTTTGAGTAAAAAGTAAACGGGCACCTTCTAGGCGTATATTTATCAAGTATTTTGGATGATAGTGTGCTGTGTGAAAATAATGTCGAATGAAAGAGAAACTTGAGAGATAGATAGATTGAATGAATGCATAAAATTACACAAGTGTTTGTTAAGATGCTTCGAAATAATAATAATAATAATGATGTAGATTTTTTCTACAGAAAATTTTGCTTGTTACAATAAAAAACTATTAAAACACTGCAAACACACCTTTTTTATGTTTGCTCTTGTCCGAACACTTTTGTAAAGAAAAAGCACGAGGAAGGAAGGGTATTTGCAAACAGGCGAAAAAAACTTTGAACATGACAGAATCAGATTGTGGCGCTTATTCCAGTTTTTTTCCGAATACGATTTTAAGTCAATTACTTTTATTAATGGAACTAGGATGGATTTTAACTTGAATTTTGAAATAACGTGTCAAAAGAAAGGGCTTGTAATTTTCATGTTCCGTCAAGATATCAGATAAATCAAACCAGGCGACTAGGACAGAAAAAAAATTGATGTTGTATTTTTTCAATGTACTTTTCTGACTGTCTAATTATGCCTTTAAAAAGCAGTAGACAAACATCCGATAAGAAAACAAAGTATTTTTCATAGCAAAAAAAAAAACAATTGAAACTAGTTAGAAAATGTTTTGAATGAATTTTGGTTGGATTTTTTTTTCACGACTGCTTAACTACCTATTAAATTTAATCAACTCGGCTTGTGATGATGGAAAGGAGCGGCGAAATAAAATTAATCAAACCAGGCGACTAGGACAGAAAAAAAATTGATGTTGTATTTTTTCAATGTACTTTTCTGACTGTCTAATTATGCCTTTAAAAAGTAGTAGACAAACATCCGATAAGAAAACAGTATTTTTCATAGCAAAAAAAAAACAATTGAAACTAGTTAGTCTGTTGCTCTGTTGCAGAAAATGTTTTGAATGAATTTTGGTTGGATTTTTTTTTTCACGACTGCTTAACTACCTATTAAATTTAATCAACTCGGCTTGTGATGATGGAAAGGAGCGGCGAAATAAAATTATATCATTTAAACTATAGTGCTGGTGATAATGGAGACATTTTCATTCTTTCTTAGATATTACTTTGTCTTGATGATTGTTAAGAAGTCATTCATTCATTCAAGTCATAGACAGCCCGTTGAAATAAAAAAACAGCAGCAGCGGTGATATTTACAAAAGACGATTTTGCTTTGCTTGCAAAGAATTTTTTTTGCAAACTCATCCTCGTTGGAATCTGGAATGTGTTGATGACGCTTGGAGGCCTTAATATCACAATTATTACTACTACAACGTATCATTCATGTGTGCTCTTGTAAACCCGCTTGCTTAGATATTTTATCATGACCACACTACTGATGATGATGTTAATAATAATAACTGTAATAATCACAACAATGCTGATGATGATGATGAGTTTGTAAGGACTCGTATATAGTACACACACAGCTACTACTGTTTGCTTCTTCTTGTGCTAAAACCACCAAAAAATGACTAATGCTGATGAGGAGTTTTACTTGTTCATTGCAAAGGTCGTTAAACCTCCCTATTGTACTTGAAAAGGCATTTTCATCATCGTCATCATCACAAACAGGAAAAAATTCTAACGCGAAAAATTACTACTAGGAACAGCATTTATATTCTTTTATTGTGCCTTCCACTTCAACAGTTAGTGGTAGGAGAATGATCGTATCTGTAAATTTTGAAAATTTAATCAGCATTCTGATTACTAAAATTAATAATCTACGGTGATCTGAAAGGTACCATCAGGATCAAAACCACATCATGACGGTTATAAATCTTCAATGATTCAAATACTTTGTACTAATCTAATTAGTTATTTTGGTATCCATTTCAGAAAACCCATGTATTTTTTATTAAACTCATGAGTAAAGTGTATACTTCATTGTTCATGGTCAGAGGTGAGAACTTTTTATTAGTTTTTCGTTTTTATGCTTATAAAGATCCAATAAAATAGATTTGCATTCATTCGTTCAACTTGGTAGGATTCAAATTTTTGTAGCCCACTGGCTACATTTTTTGTTTTGTTTTTAGCAAAGGTTGACTGACTTTTTTATTTATTGTTCACAACCTCAATAATTGCCATTATATCACCTTGTGATAGTAATAATAATAATAATGGTGATAATGAAAATGAGAATCCATACCTGTCCATATATTAATGCATATTATTCACACCGCGACCACANTAGCAAAGGTTGACTGACTTTTTTATTTATTGTTCACAACCTCAATAATTGCCATTATATCACCTTGTGATAGTAATAATAATAATAATGGTGATAATGAAAATGAGAATCCATACCTGTCCATATATTAATGCATATTATTCACACCGCGACCACAACATAACTACAATATCTTAACACAATCTTTGTCTTTTTTCTTTGTACATGCACATATTTTTGTAATCACGATGATCAGCAACATCACATATATAGTTTTCTTTCATCATGATGATGAAAATGTATGCATGCATTATAATTGCACGGTTTCCTCTTGAGTCTGAACAGTTTTTGAAGGTTTTTTACACAGAATTTATGTAAGTTTCGTGCTGAAAACTGAAGGTTTTTAAAGTTTAAAGATAATTTGGCGGATGGAAGAAGGAGAAGAAGAAGAAGAAGAAGAAGAGACTTTTTAAAATGGATATTTTTTTTGTCTATGATGATGTGCCATGATGATAATGATGATTACTTACTACACATATTTTTGTTTCGATGTCTTGCTCTGGCTCAAGTGCATACCTTGTGAGTGTGTGTGTGTGAATAAAGTAATTCTGTTAATGAGACTTCATTACCTTTTCTTGCCAGTCTACCAGTAATTTCATTTTCATCTTCACTACTACTATGAATATATACGTACAGTACACTTCGCTTTATATATGCATCATGATCGCCTTCATCAAAAAGTTATTATAAGGTTGTTGCTGTTGTAGTATACGATGTGCGAAAAAAAATATTACTTAAAAAGTAACTTTTATTTATGAATTATGGTTTAATACATTATGGATGGCAGGAAGAAGAAGATGATGATTATGAGGGAGCAGCAGTAGAGAGCCAGAGAGAGAAAATAAGTTGATGTCGTGACTTAAGTTTCAGTCAGTCGAGGTTTAGCTACGTACGTACGTGTATAGTTCTCCATCCTTTCTAGAGATATATTTATTTTTTTTGTTGCTGTGTGTAGCTATATAGCATGTTTCACTAACAATGAATGTTATAACATGATATGATTGTATTTATACGGTAGAGAAGAGTGAGATAAGGTATTATTATAATAAGACATGGGCATCGCATCGACATATTTCATTTCAGCCATGCCGTGCAAGCTTATATGGTTCGTTTTTTACTCTGCTCTTGCGTAATTTCATTCCTCACACATTTAGTTGTGTGTGCGTTATTATTACAATGTATCGTTCCGAGGAGATAGATCTTCTCGGTGAAAAAAAAATAATCGGCTTCTTCATGGCATGATCATCGTGAAACAAAATACTTTAGAAAAGTAAATAAAATTGAAGCAAAGTGGAGGAGAAGAAAAAAACGCAAGGTAAAATAAGTAATAACAAATTATGCATTTTTGCACGTTATTATCGTATCGACTAGGATGATAGTAGTGCCACGCAGCTAGTCCATATCGTGCATAATTTTGTCTTCATTGTTTTTTCTTGTTCTATTTAGCAACTCATCATGGCTATTATCGCGGGGAAGAGAAACAAAGCATAAAACGAAGGGAAAAATTATTATTATTAATTAAGGTTAACCTTGAGACAAAGACACAAAAACTCATAGCTAAGCCAAAGGAGAGCATGCATAAATTATCGCAACAAAATCATCTTACATTGAAATACAATGCGCATTATAAATACCCACACAGCTCTCTGTCTGTAAGTAATTTTCATGTTGTTGGTGATGATGACGGTGGCATGATGAAATGATAGGTAATGTGATAAATAAATGAAAAAAAAGTTAGTAAAATAATAATGGGTAATAATGAGTCTCGTGTGCAATTTTTCCTTGTAGAAATAAAAGTTGAGAACATTCATAAATTATTACCTTAAAACGGTTACTTATAATAAAATAGGTACGTCTATTATCGCCACACTTATAATATTTCACGACGATTACGCTGATGATTCATCTAAATTGGCTCATTCAACAAAGGAAACAGAAAAACCCACACAGGTAATTTCCAACTCATTAAATATTTTTTGCAATAGTAGAGAAATCATGCTAAAAAAGAGTTAATTACGAAAGCAAATTTTGTAAAGTATATCAGCAGATAAACAAATTAAGTATTATTATTATTCAGTTACAGCAGAGTAACGAGAGAGAGCGCTGAAATGAAATGAAATGAATTTTAGAATCAGATTGTTATCCTACGCTGCAATGAACTCATTATTATTTTTCTCTCTCTTGAAGTTTTCAGTGGCTGTCTCCATCATCATATTACTTTTTTTTACTGTGAGCGTGCATGCTCTTATTTAATCATCAGCCAGCTTGTTAGACTTTTTAGCATCTGGCTTTGGTTTCATGTCTTTAATTCGTGCTATGGCAAAACACTTTTTTTTGACAGAGGGCAGTTATAGGCACTACCTAAAAACGCTTTAAAAGTAAATGACTGGAAAAGGAAGTCAATTAAATGGGTAAATAGACGAGGAGTACACGCTAATTTAGACTAATGTACCTACCTACACAGTGGCAAGCATGAACAAAAAAATCCTATTGAGAATAAAATTACTTATTATATAAAATGCACATTCCACCTACCTTAACATACATACACGTACATAATATAGTCCTCATTAAATTTTCCATCTTCCCAAGAAAAAAAAAACTCTTGATGATTATTTTGAACATGAGGGGGATGGATGCAGTGGGTCATTATCATTAAAAAAGTAGCATTGCACATTACATGTTCGTGAAGAGGGCGAAGAAGTTGCAGCAGCAGCCTAAAAAAATGCTCTCGTGTTTAGCTAGAGATTGTGGATTGGACGCTGTGGATTATGAACAAGAAAAGAGATAAGTAGTGATTATGAAATAAAATGTCTGCATTCATTTAGCAGCACAAGTAAGTAGCAACAGCAGCACCTACCGAAAACAAACACACGAAATGAAAAATCATCATCATCACTCACAGCAGTCAGTTTAGTCTATAGTCTTTCTTAATGAGTCGTCAATGTTTGGGGCGAAGCAGTGGGCGCAAGACAGAAGTGACTAGTAAGTACATACATGCACACAAACGAACATTATTTTTTTTGCTACCTACCTATCACCAGAAAGTTGATGAGTTTTTGGTGGCTGTGATGGTGTTGATGATGATGATGATGATGAAGTTGAAGCTATGCTTGTATGAAAAGTCCAGCCTTTTTGTTTCTGCATGCGCAATCCAAGACCAAACCCATTAGCACCAAAGTCAGCCAGCCAGCAGCAAGCAAAGCAAAAATGAAACAAAAACCTGGTCGCGTACTGGTGGTGTGGTATGCTGCTGCTGCTGCTTGCTCTGATCTTGTATGCATATTATCATCATCACAGACTTATTAACGCACAGAAAAACAATAATAATGCTTCTCAGCAGGTTTTTATGCAACAGGCCATACCAACCCATGCATTTTATGCTTCATTATTATTGCCACTATTTTAAAAAACAACAGAAGCAGCAGCAGCAGCATTAATAGAATGAACAAAGTGAAATACTCATCATCATTATTATCATGAAAGATCGTCATGTTGGAAAAAAATGAAATTAACCAGAAGCCCAGGCATGGCAAACCAGGTGCATGTATGTATATCTTGCTAGGTTCTGTTGATGCAGAGAATTGTGGCAAATACAGATCTCTTAAGTATGCGTTGTACGATGTACAACAAAGCATGCAAGTGTCAAAAAACAGGCTGTTTGCCACCTTTATTTCATTAATTTTATTACCTTATTTCTTCTGCTTCTTCCCCATCTCTGCTCCTGTTCCCCTGTTTTGCTTGCCTCTTGCCTCATTATATATTTGACTTTTTACAGCAGCTCTACTCAAACAAACTTAAACAAAAAACAAAAGCAACAGCAGTCTCTGCAAACAAACATGAAAGAGTGAGTTCAAGCTGAGTTAATTTGTTAGCACGCAAATCATTAGATGACGACGTTTTTTTGAAACAATAAATAATTTTAATGGCAAGTTTAGTAAATAATCATTATTATCATTATGAATGATAATCAGAGTAACATATTTTGTGGTGGTATGATGTGTGCTGTTCATTTAAGAAACTATCGTCATTGCATGAAAAGAACAAACAAACTTCCTCATCATCGTACCAACATTTTCTCACCATCATAATCCGCACTACATTTCTGTGGATTTGTTACACATGCCATGCCATAGCTAACTACTCACTCATCGTGAATGCCAATGCTGACAATGGAGCAATATAAAACCTCATAATTTATCCAGTAGTCTCTCTCAAGTCCTTTCTCTTCTCCAATTCGTTTTTTTTCTTTTCGAAATAACAACTAAAACTTAAGTAAATAATTTTATCCTTGTTGCGTCCCTCCAAATACATCCCACGTTCTGTAAGTACTACTGCAATAATGCAACATGACGATAACTTGTTAGCTTGGCTTAAGAAAAAAGAAGAAGGGAGAATATCATCCATCATCACTATCGCACTACTACTGCTTTCATGCAATGCAATATGCAACGCACACACACACGTTTAGCATTCAAAACGGGTGGATGATTGCATTATATGTGCCCATGATAATAATAATGTGTACATTTTAATGTGTGGTGTGAGTTTTTAGTAGAATGGAATGGATTTATTGTTATTTTTCACTATTACTATTGCCGTTCTTTTAGAGTATATATGAATTGCATTTTTTTCTCTTTTTTCTTTCTCTAACAACCAACTTGCGTTAATTGAAAAAGGTCATTATATATTATTATTATTTGAATACATGATGAACGAACACTTAAGCCAAAAAAACCAGTGGTGGTACGCCATCATCATCATCATCTTCATTGCAGAGCAGAACACTTGCACTGTGCATGCATATTATATAATATTCTGTCGTCCGCAGAGCTCGTTTTGTATTTCTGAAAGAAAGAAAGAAAAAAAAGGTAAAAGGGAAGACATTCTTTTTTCATTTTCATTCTCATCATCATCAACATCTACAAAACAACATCTTCCCCATCACCATCAAAGATTTAGGAACACAAAAGATTATTATTTTTTTGGTTTGCTGGTTCCTTCATGTCTGGCATGTCCAGAGAGGGACGAAATAAAGAAAAAGATGCAATGACTCTTCTTGCTTGGCTAGGTTTTAGTGCAAGATGAGTTATATGGGTTAGGTATTTAGGTATAATATTTGATACCTGGGTATATCTATCAAATTTTTTTTGTGGGATATTCTAAGATGACCATAAAAGCGTGTGGTTTATACTGTGTGTAGTCAACTAAGAGCCAACTCAGTTATAGTACGTTGATGATGGTGAGAGCATATTATTATTATTATGATGAGTTGTAGTCGTAACACAAAATATATTTTCCAAATGAATGCCTTTACACATTACTCTGTCTTGCTTGCCTAACCCAACATCCACCAGCGACCAGTACAAAAAATATGTGTAGTAGTGGTGGAATGCAGTATGATGGTGGCGGTGGTGGTATATGATGATGACGATGGAATGAAGTTCCTCTACAATTCTAGCAATAATAAAATAATAATAATAACAAAGCTTTCAAAGTAGCAGCAGCAACAACAATACCTTCATGATGGATACTCGCATACTTTCTCATACCTGAAAATCTAAAAGAATCTGTTCCGTTTTGTTGTTTCTACATGACATGTCATTCTGACGATGATGATGATTGCAGTGATTCCAATCCTGAAAGTGCGTCTTCATACCCCAAATCCAGTGTAAAACTCTTGCTATATACTTGTGTAGAACTTTCCATTGTCATTGCGTGCATGAACAATCAGTGTGATGATGATGATGATGAAATGCACTCATTGACGACAGGGCAAAAATGGGCATTGAATTATTAGCGTTTAAATAATAATAAATGAAAGTATTTCATTTACATTTTTTTTTTATTGGGCATGATAAGTCATAAAAATCAGATCACCTGCCCAGTGTCCATTATCACGATTTCAACTGTTTTTTGTTCTTACTGATTCTCTAGCCTTCTCTTAAATATAATATTATGCATTATCAAATTATCATTTACGACTAAAAGGCTGAATAAAAAATCAACAGATTTTTTATAGACAGACAGCATAAACTCTTCATTCTATGATTATTTCGTGCTTACTAAAAATTTTCAGTTAAAATTTGATATTTTTTGTATTTTAATAATACTGTTGCATGAATTTCCAGAAAAATAAAATAATGCATACATACTACTGGCACTAATGCACAGTCTGTTTTTTACGTGCGCATTAATATAATAGGGCTCATTTAGTTATCTCTGGTGTAAATCAACAAGTCTGCCTACCACCACCACCACCACGCACATAGACACATAAAATGAACTGCAAAAATTTCCTCCAATTAACCTTGACTTTAATACGTGAGTTTTAAAATTCACGTAGTGTAGTATATGCATAAGGATGAAAGCTCTCTATTCACAATTTATCATGATCATTCATCACGAAATACTAAAATATAATTTTACAACAGTATATTATTATTATTAGCAAATAGATATAATAACCGAACCAACATTAGCA